>CAIGRB010166891.1:0-20512 GCA_903798255.1 Fraxinus quadrangulata
CATTCTACTACATCGTTTTCACCGTTTGAAATTGTTTATAGTTTTAATCCACTAATACCTTTGAATTTAATACCTTCACCTATGAATGAACGTGGTACCTTAGATGGTAAAAGAAATGCCGAGTTGGTGAAATCACTTCACGAAAAGGTAAAGTTGCAAATTGAAAGCAAAAATAAACACTTCGCATCGTAAGCAGACAAGGGTCGGAGAAGCGTGACATTCGAACTAGGAGATTGGGTTTGGGTACATCTAAGAAAGGAACGCTTTCCAGAATAAAGAAAATTAAAGTTGCAGCCACGAGGGGATGGTCCATTTCAAGTCTAGGAGAAAGTCAATGACAATGCTTACAAATTAGATCTTCCGGGTGAGTATAATGTTTCAGAAACTTTTAATGTGTCTGATCTATCTCTTTTCAATGCAGGTGCAGATTCGAGGACAAATCATTTTGAAGAGTGAGGGGATGATATGATCCAGGAGTCGAGCCCGACGAAACTGAGTCCAGGATGAGACCGGTTGATTATCGAAGGAGGCCTGATGACACGTTCGAGAGCAATGTAAGTGAAAGAGGCGATATGATTGCTCGTTCAAGCTACAGTTGACGACATGGTGATCTTGGCAAAGAATGGAGCAAGTTTTGTGTTGGGGTCGAAGGCTGAAATGGATTGGAGCAACTTGATTCAAGCAGCGGAAGAATGAGCCCAACCGGACAACTATGCGACCGCATAGCATAACTAGGCTTTCGATCGCAAGCCTCTATACCGAAACCAAAAGGGGGCTTATAACTTGTTCTATGCGACCGTAAAGATTTGTACTATGCGGCCGCATAGAACAAAATTTGGCAGAAATTTTCATTTTTTCGAATTTTTCTTATTTCACTAGGATTCTAATTTAGTGCAATCTTTTGTTATTTTAGTAATTTAATTTCGGTACAATTAGAGTTTTAGTCTTGTCCTATAAATATTTAGTTATTATTCATTGTAAGGACATTTTTGACAAATTATTATTGAGATATATTCGATAGGTTATTATGCTTTTCAATTTCGTTCTTCTTAGAACAATTTGAACTTATCAAGAGGATTCTTGTGGCGTTCAACATCGGGTGCGGATCACGCGTTGTGTAATCAAGAGATCATTCAAACTTCCTTTTTGTTTAGTTGGTTGGTTCATTAATTATTGGTTCAAACTCAAAACCGAGATTATCCTTTGGACTTTTTGGGATCTTCAATCTTGTTGTGGGCTGCGTAGTGTTCGTTGCTACGTGGTTCTCATCAGTTTGTTACCTAGCATATGTTAAATGTGGTCATCTAAGATCAAATCTTTGTTAACTACCAGAGTGTGCTAACATGAATCTGTTAACATGAGTCTATTTTTTGTGAACTTTTAACTAAAGTCTTTTTGTGATCAAGTCATGAATTTTTAACATGAGTATATTTTATAAAATGTTTGGATGAATGTGACCTATTAGAGGTGTTTCTGTTCTGTTTGTTATCGGCTCTGTTTTAACATTGACTGTTTGTGACGGGATCTGTGTTAATTGTTATTATTTGTGACCAAATCTATATTCTTTGTGACTTTTTATGATTAGGTCTGAATGACTGTCTATGACATGTAATGCGTTCAATGTGACATGCTATTTCATGATTGCGACTTGTTATCGTAAATACATTATCAACATTTTTCCCTATAGTCACGTGTGTAATTTATCATATTATTTACTGATCACAATTTATTCATTTTATCTGTCACAATTATCCAATAATTGATCACAACAGCTCTTCATCCACTCGTTTTGTCCCAACATCAAAAAATGACAATTTTACCTCAACACCATGGTCACCACTACAGCACCACCACCACTCGCATCACTACCACCGCCTCTTACCACAAACAAATCAACCTGACAATCCATCACCACCGATTCATTAATTAGGAATAGACAATAAAAAAGATGAAAAACAATTGGAGAAGACGGGTAAAAGGCAGCAATTTTTTCAAGAGCCATCACTTCCTTCAAACATGCCTGACTTGCAAAATTGATTTGAATGTAATTACAGGAATCTCATTAATCAAGCATGATTTTTCCTTCATTCCCCACTTTCTGCTCAATAACTCTCAACCACATGCAAACAGCACTAAACTTGAGCACCAAACTCAACAACTCACCCCCAAATCGATCCTCACAATGACCAAAATCGACAGCCTTTTACTCTTCATCGGCGCCAATGGGTATCCATAAAAATCACTACACCACAAAATAAATTGGTGCCAAGGAAACCCTAAGCCGTTCGTCCCCTCAAGCCGAAGAGTGAGTTGGTGGTAGAGAGAGAAACCTGTATTGAGAGAGAAAGATGGCAACTATGGTTAATTTTTTCTCTCTAACTAATTTTGAAGTTTGTTATGGATAATAATTAATTTTTTAAAAATATATATACTTTATATTNTAATGACCTGATTTATGATAATCAAATCTTAAAATCATGGTTTTAGATTTTTAAAAAAAGTCAAACAGGTCCAAAAATATCTTTTGAATCTCAAAAACTCTTTTCAATTCTTCAAAAGTCGTGACAATGGGCCCATAGCGCATTTTAGCAAAGTTCGAAATTGTTTATGAGATGATCAAACTATATTCTTATCTATATATTTTATAAAAATCATAATTTTTAACTACAATTAATTAGTCACACAATCCTTAAAATCTACTTATAAACACTTATAAAATTGGCGGTGCAAGCATTTAAGTAACGCACTTAAAAAGGTCCGTCTACGAGATTTATGTGGTTTATTTTATGAGTGAGATGAACATGCAATTAAAATTGTGTGCCAAAGTGACTATCTACAAATTCGGTGATCATCTATATTGAAAACAAAGTCTAGGTTGGAGATGTCAAAATGGGTGGGTCAATCCGAACGGTCCATCAAGAACAGGATCCGAAATGGATCGGTCCTGTTATAACAACGGCCCGTGCTAATTAATGGGCTGGATCTTAATCGCCCCGCAAAATTTTGTACTGACTCAGGAATCGTCCCCGACCCGAAATACTTTTGGTTGGTCCCCAGTCTGGACCGGACCAAACCTTTAGCTTGTAACGGGCACTTCTTTTAAAAAGGCTTGTGATAGCCTTCAATTAAGGCTGTCACTACAAACAGTAATTAATGAATCTGAATTTCTCGTTGGATAAAAGTTTGAAGGGTTGTGTTGTTTGGAATGAACTCGCAAAGATTTATTGATTTAAAAAATCAAACTGTTAAGGAAATAAATAACCAAAAAAGGTTTCAGACTTAAGAATATTATTGTAATGCCCCGAACTCTAGGGACTCATGACATTATTAAGATCTTAAATTTGTAAAATTCTACTTAGATTGTTCATAAAATACGAAAATTAACTTGGACAAAACTAAAGAAATTTTATTTCAGTAAGTTTAGGGCATGTTCTCTTTACAATTTTCAAGCCGTTTTCTATTCTCGATTTTTCAAAATAGTGAAAACACATTCTGTTTCCTATTTTCGAAAACGCATTTTTGAAAACAAGTTAAAAATTTATAAAAAAAATTCAAAACAACAAATTTGTAGTTTTGGGTGTTTTCAGTTATAATCAAGCTAAAATTTTCAAAATGCGTTTTGGGTGTTTTCAAAATAATTTTTTAAAATGTCAAAAAGAATACATTTTCAACCACCTCAAAATGAACACTCAAAATACAAAACTGAAACACAAAGAGAACAACTCCTAAGATTTTCAGCTTGTACAACTTTTTGAAATAAGTTTCGTTTGACAACTAAATGATATCCAAAATTTAAATTGTAGACATCTAACACATATAAGAATTCATATGTTAAAATTTGTTGTACAAATTCAATTGATAGATGGGTCAAAATTAATTTGAAAATCGGATCTAATTGTACTCGGGTACATTCTGGCAGCCATCGGGAAACGCCCATAACTTGAGTTTTACACAACAAAAATTCATGATTCCAAATTTAAATAATTATTCAGTCTTCAAGCTTTCAAGAAGTACTAACTTAAAATATTACAAATTTAAATAATTATTCGAACAAAACATGACTTAGATGATGTCTTTAGGAGTTCACATCAAAGCACCACAGCTCTCCTCCACGCTGCCATTGATTGCCTAAATATGAAATTGTTAGGGGGTTGAGTCTTTCATAGAAACATTCAATAAACTCATACACACATTAAATCCAAACATGTTATACCTTAAGAATATATTCATGTCATTCAAACTTTTAATAAGTAAGCATATCGATGATCGGTCGACATACCAACATTTGATGCACTACTACGCCACCAAGTTTTCATTTCTGGTGCACTACTACGCCACCAGCTCATATTTAAACCCAATAAGGAGCCACATATAACATATAATTACATTTATACATGCTGAAATATAACATGAATTGAAATAAAATGGGGTTTGAGTCTACTTCCTTTGAAATATGTCTTAGGATTTGAGCACAGTGTGTGAATTTCAAAAGCACCAATTCTATAAATTTCCTACAATGCCTTTATTTTCCTTTCCTCTCTTCTTCACAAATATATTTCTTCCCCCCTTTTCTTTCATTTATAGCCGTATCACGTGCTTGTGTTTGGTTACAATGAAGTCCTAAATGGCAGAAATTCCTTCTTGATTTAGGTGAATTTCAATTCAACTAGGAGTCCTAGAATTTGGAATTAAATCAATCACTAACCTCCCAAAATTTCTGGTAATTAGGACTCTATCATGTTTGAGGTCTCTTGAAAATGTGATTAAGGCTTATCAAAAAATAAGATAAGGTAAAAATTTCTAACTACTTCGTCTTGATCCCTATATATTCAAATGGATTTTTTTTCTTGCGGCCTTTATCCACGAAATAATTTGAACTTCGATTAGAACCCAATATTGGAATAATAGTGCTCACAATTACAACAGTTGAATATTTAATCTCTTGATATCGAATTTTCAATAGAAACTAGAAGTCTTAACTAAATAACGACTCGAGTAACTACTAACTCTAATACAATTTGACGATAAAATATAGCTTAAACCTTAAGTATAATTTGTCGAAAATAAATTTTCATAAGTAAAACATAAATAACATAGGCTAGACTAAGTGAGCATAGTAAATTTCATGACCAACTTAAAGCACATAGATTGGAGAAAACTTGTACCAACATGAATTTCATATATATATTACCAAAAATACTATGATTTGTTGCCGTATATAGTGTCTAGATTACTCGTATAATTAATATGCACAACTTTATTTAAAAACAAAGATAAAATTAACATTATTGTAATTTGTAAAGCAGAACTTTGTTATAATTTCTTTGATGTAAATTTTCACAACAAAAGGAAGAATAAATAACAAAGATAAAATTAACATTGCAGATTCAAAAGATTATATTGATTTACATCGATTTGTTTATATCTTTGTAAAAAATATTTGAATAATTCTAAAATATACTACAATTGATTGCCTATAGTTTGAGTATATCCAATTAGGTGGTACATACAAAACTATCAATCATCTTATATACATAGTTTAAGTACATAACAACAAGGTTGGCACCTACTTAACTGTAATTAAGTTGTTTAAATTGTTCTATATTTGAAAATTATTCTTCTACGACTTATTTTGCAACACTTTTGAAGTTTTTAGTGATGTTGTCAATCATTTTATCTTGCATTCTCCTAGCTGTGAATATCAAATATTTCACGTAAATAAGAGCTTCTAAAATATCTTTCTTGAGAATTGACATTTTCTCATCCAATACCCTGTCACCTGCACTAAAAGAAGATTGGATTGCACTGTTGATATCGAAAGTTGTAATACCCCAAACTTCACTTTACACACTTGGCCAATATGATTCATTTATTACTTGCTATTTACATTGTCATTGCATTTGCATCAATAGTTTGAAATGGTTCTCCTATAATAGCGCATTGGGTCATTGAAGTTTAAGATCTCTATACGGTGTTAGTCTTCGACCTCCTGACTTAGTTGGTGAATCTTCCATTGAGCTATGGTAGAAATTTAGGTTAATCTAAATGTTGGATATTGATGTGATAAACGACTGTGACCTTGAAAGGGGCGGAAGCATTATCGGTAAAATTACTTGCTTTTATTTCGATTACTCGTTGTTGCCCTAAACCCCTAACTAAGTCTTTAATATATGTGGGAGATGAGCATGAAATGACATGATCACAATACGATAATATAAGGTTCATGTGACATTATAAATATTGAGGCGCCAATTGTTGAAGTCGGTTGAGAATCGGGCGCTAATCGAGTAAGGAATCTAATGAACGGTTAAGGAATTAACTCTATAAATTATTTTAGGATCATATGGCAATTAAATTAGGTTGTAGACACACTAAGATAGGCCAGATACACTTGGTTTTCTAATGCAATGATGGGTGTAAAATCAGATTTTCACTACAAATAACACCTCATGCTTGGTGACTTGTCACTTTAATCTTCAATTCCTTTAATCTGAAGGCGTCCATCACGTCTCATAACCCCTTAGTACTTCATATAGGATAGATATATATCTTATAAGCCAATATATATCCAAATAGGGGAAGAGAAAAGTCAAACATTGCTGGAAGAAGATACCTCCTACTTTACACATGTCATGCTTAGTTGCCTACAATATTTTCTTAATTCCTAAGCAAGAGTCATGACTCCAAACCCTTTTAAGAATTTATATAAGTTTAGTTAATAGACCTACCAATTGAATTCTCCATCGGAAGCATGGCTCTATTAGTGATCCAACAGATGTGCTAATTGACGTGTGGGATAAGAGGTACCTTGACCTGAGCCGAGGGAATATGAAGCAAAAGCACTGGGAAGTTGTGGCGGACATTGTTCCTAGTAATGGTATCATCCCTATGAAAATTGTAGATAGAAATAAGAAATTGAAATTGAGTTCTAAACTTCTAAATAATTGTAGATTTTGGATGTGACTTCGATTTTCTACTAATCTGTCTTGAATGAGAACATGATCATGGGAAAGGTGATGTATTGCCAAAGGGTAGGGAAATTTCGGCACCATTATTCCTGGCATGCATGGTGTGTATGAATCTGTGGGGGTAGTGTGTAGATCTTTAATTGTGTTGATCTACATGTGGTGGAAGTGGTGGTGGTGGTGGTTGGTGTTTGTTGAAGGTGGTGGTAAAAGTGTTGGTGGTGGTATTTTTGTTGTGCATTTGAGGTGAATGTAGTATTTATGGTCGTGGATTTGAGTTGAAGCTAGTAGTGGTGGTGTATTGGAGGTTATGGTAGTAGTAACTGGTGGTAGATTGTGGTGCTGATCTGCAGTATATGCAGATTATTTATGGTGATCCTATGTGATCAAGTATGTATTTATTGTGACTAATTATGACCAATTCTGTATTAATTGTAGCCGATTGTGACTTGGTCACATACAGTCACATTTAAGATTGACATGGTCACAGATAGTCAAATTAAAAATAAATTTAGACACAGTTAGTCATATTAAAAACAAATCTAGACACAGTTAGTCACACTGAAGACAAATTGGGTCACTAGTTAGTCACTAATAACACAGGTCAGTCAGTTATATACAGTCACAAATTAGATGGTCACGGACAGTCATACTGAAAATAAATTTGATCACAGTTAATCACACTAAAAAAGTTGGTTCACTATTAGTCACATTTAACACATATTAATGATTTGGTTACATATAGTCACAAATTAGACAGCCACAGACAGTTACACTTAAGACAAATTTGATATCAGTTAGTCACATATAACACATGTCTGGTCATAAACAATAAATATGGTCACGAAGAACACAGTTAGTCCGTCGATGTGGTATAATCTCCAGAAAACGTTTTAAATTTCTAAAAATTTTCTACAGGTGAGGCGGGATGAGGTGGTGGAATGGGGGTGGTTTCATTGGGGTCGAGTGTAATCTCCAAAAAAGGTTTTCAATTTTTGAAAAAATTTAGGGAGTGGTGTGGGGTCGGTGAGGATGGTTCCATGGGGGTGGGTGTAATATCTAGAGAAGGATTTCAATTTCTAGAAATTTTCCAGGGTGGGTAGGGGTCCATGTGGTGGGGGATGAGATATAATGTATGTCAATTGTGTACACATCTAAACTATATTAGTTGTATATTATATATTATTAATTGGAATTAACACCTAAATTTTGAAATAATTTGACAAGCTTGTTAGTTTTGAAATGTGATAGTTATAGTGTAGTAATCATGTGGTGTTTCCAAACATTAATAGCATTGAATAGTCAATACACAACATTAGCATAAAAAAACGTTGAATTTCATCTGTTTGGAATGTCATCAAGAAACTTTCTTTTTCTCATTCCAAATTTTTTGCAATTTTTTTTTTTCCAAATTCTTGTTGCGAGAATTTAAAGAAGTAATATAGTTAATAGCCTCATTTATTTTAGAAATTAGGGGTGTTATTAATTTCAAACAATCTTTCACAACTAAATTAAGTATATGACAAACACGCTGCATATGAAATAATTAAGCATAAAATTGGGATTGAAGAGTTCTAATTAAAATATCAATGCATGCCTAGGTTTAAAATTATTAAAACTAAAGCTAAATAATTTATGTATAACGTCAAATCATTGAAAACTTGTAATAAATTCTCATACAAATTTAGACCATTGCATGGATATTCAAGTACATGACAAGAGCTAACCTTTTTAATGTAATAGACAATTATTATCGATAAAATGTACATTAAAACAAGCATAACCATTATGGTGAATTCGGACCAACAATAGGACATAAAAGAAGTAATTCCATTAGAATTGTTGAATTCTATTTGTAAATTGTGTAATTTTTGGAATAATTTCATAATATCAGAACGAGCAAATATTTCTACTTACGTCTCGATTAAAAGGTTGGACATTCTTTTGCATAAACTCCGCAAAGTATTTATCATCTGCAAAAAGTGAAGGGCAACTCGCTTACTAACAAAAATTTCAACATTCTAGTTATCATTCTCTAATGACAATAAGAAAAGTTAGAAAAGGTAATTGATCCACAAGGAATTTAAAAGAGTAATTTGAATTTGTCTAGCATCTAAATTTCTCTACGTAGATCAATCAAATAATAATCATATGCAAAATATAGATAACTAAAAGAGTATAGAGGATCAAACAATATATTTTTTGAACCTCGAAATACAATCCGCTAGTCTTGCCAACTAATGGCAGAGCGTAAAGCAATACGCGTGGTAAATAAGAGCATAAATTGTTCACACGGAGTAGGCAAACCTTCTTTACACATGGGTCAATGAATAAAATGTGATAGTATTAACATAATCAAATACAAGTAAGCCAATAGGAGGCCGCCATCTATTATTTTCCCAAAATGATTGAATTACCCAAAGCTTGAAGAAAAATCTATAAATACGACCAATTTTGAAGAAAAAGACATGTAATTCAAATATCTCCCTCCCAAATAGCATTTTTTTCTCTAGCTTCAAGTTTGAGCATCAAAGATGGTGAATTTAGGAGGTGAAAGTCATGGCTATGTGAGAGGATTGGTTGATCAGATTTCTATCATCAACAAATTGGCTCCAACTATAAGAAAATTTGAACAAAGTAAATCATAAAATTCTATTATAGACTGAAGAAACCTTGAAATCTTTGAGATCTAACAGGATGAGTCAAATCGAAGAAAAAATTGAAAAAAATTGAAAGCATTAGAGGTAGAGGTCAGAGAATGTAGCGACTATTCGGTAGACAGTGATGCTAATCCTAAAAGGCAAAGTGATGCTAATCCTAAAAGGCAATGAGAGGAAATTTCAACAGAAATACAAACCAACCTTTCTCCCACATACCGTCGCTTATAGAAGAAAATGTCTACGGCCAAAACCATGCAGGAGATGGCAAAGAGCTTAAAGGTACTGACAGTGGAGAATGCTTCTCTACGGGCAATGTCGAGAACACGAAGATCAACGAGCATGGTAAATTTGAAGAAAATAAGATGGGTCTAGCTGATAGCCTTTTTGCAACGATAATAGTAGTCTGCAAGTGTCAAAACCCTACGACAGTAGCCAAAGATGTAGCGCAAGTGATGGCGCTTGAATAAGCATGCCAGATAGAAGTTGTCGGAAGAAGTTACCTCATGTGATGGGAAGTGTAGTCATCAAGAAGATCAAAGAGTGAGTAGTTTGATCTTCTTGTAACAATCCTATATACGAGGAATCTAAGAATCGACATACATGGTCGTATGAGTTAGATTACGATGATGAGTATCTATCATTCTTTAGTGAAATCAAAGAAGAACCAGCTTGTAGGCCTAATACAAAATAAAATCCAGAGGAAATATACTATAAAGAACTAAAGGAAGATAGAGTAGGGGCTAGCTCTCGAAGGAAAAACCTCGACATATGCGCCTTAAAAATTGAAAGGTAAATTTTATAAATTTCATTATAGCAGGGATCATGACATGGAAAAATGCTTTGTGGTAATTATGATGGCAAAGCTATAAAGTCAACAAGGCAAGATGCATGAGAGTTTTGAAGGCCGAAAGCCCCCATACTCAAGCGAGATAGGACGAGGCCACAGAGGTAAGTCAAGGCACGCGAATTCATTGTGAGCACCAGCAGGCAACCCACAATATCGACCTCTTGTGAAAGAAATCCACTCTATAATTGGAGGTCCCTATGTTTACGGGAAAACAATGAATGCACAAAAGAATTATGCCCGAGCTGTTAAAAAGCCCACACTGAAAAAAATTTGGATTCAAGGTAATCCTCAAACTGCGTCTTTCAATTACATTTAATAGTAATGATGAGCATATCCCCATTGTAATGCATTGATATTACAAGTTGTAATAGCTCGTAATAGCCTAAGCCGTATGTTGGTGGATAATGGTAGCTCTATAATTGTTTTGTTTGGTAGTGATTTTGACTCAATGAAAGTGGATCACTCCTGAATACCTAAGGCTAAACCCCTTTTTGGCTTTATGGAGACAGTCTGATCCCAAGGGGATAGATTACGCTAGCAATAGAGATAGCTAAGGAGCCAACTGTATTCTATGAGTCTATGGACTTCTTAATTATAGATAGCAGGTCCGCATATAATGGAATCTTCAGAAGGCCCGCCCTAAAATAGTTAAAGTTTAGGAATAATCAGGCAATTGCATGAGAATGCTACCTCAGCGCTCCACGAAAAGAAGCCCCAAGGGCTCCTGTAGTCGATACTACCTTGACAATCGAATGGAATATGCTTGAAAAGTCGCTTTTAGGAAAGTAAATATCCGATGCTGTGAAGAATGGGTTGAAAAACCTATCTGCCAGTAAAAATAACTTTGCAAGTACTAGGGAAAGCATGGTGAAAAAATGGTTAAACCAAAGCTGGACCTGAAATAAGGTCGCAACAGTTTTGTGAACAAAAAATTGAAAGGTGATCCTCTTTCGGCCTACAGTGAAATTGTGATTAACGGCGAGGTCAATTCCTCCAATGATTCTCTAAGAAATGAAGATACTCTTTCCACCAACAAAGCTATAATTGAAAGCAACATCTATCCCACAAGTAAAATCATGTTTAAAGGCTAGATCAATTTTGCTAAGGGAGAGTTTGATTGAAATCCATTCCGAAAAAGAAAAACTATATAGGTTGAGCTCGTGTTCACCCTCAGTAAGAAACTATACAAAATTATCATTTGCATAGGAAATTTTTTGTAAATGAAAATTGCAATAGAAATTGTTTCAATAGTATGTTGCACAATACAATATTGTATGGCGTATATTTCACGAGTCACATTACAAAATTATTTACATACAATTACGCGAAATATGGCTAACGGCCAAAAGTAAACAAACAATTCACAAAATGAGAAAACAATACAATATTGAAAAAATAAGTGAAAAATTAACACGAACTCGTATAAAACAACAACAAACAAACAATAAAAGACTAAAGTAGCGCAAGAAAAATGTACTCCCAACCAAATGAAAGGCCAAACTGAGCCGTCAAATATGAGTATCAACTGTCTTAGTTGTAGTAGCAATCTCACATGGAGGAATAATCTAAGAATCAACAGTCCAAAAAGG
This sequence comes from Fraxinus quadrangulata, assembly GCA_903798255.1. Lineage (NCBI taxonomy): Eukaryota > Viridiplantae > Streptophyta > Magnoliopsida > Lamiales > Oleaceae > Fraxinus > Fraxinus quadrangulata. The sequence continues at coordinate 12,062 of CAIGRB010166891.1, forward strand.
CTTAATGGAAGAAGAGAAACATTTGAAGCCCCAGAGGCTAAAAAGAGACTTCAAAAGGCTAGATGTCACTGGCATCCCGATCATGAACTTCTAAAAAATCATGTAACATTTAGGATGAAAACTGCTTATAATATCGAGAACCTTGTTTTCCCCTTCTTGCATTGATTCCTCAAAAAGTTTGGATTCATAAGCCTTCATTCGGCAACTAAAAATTCCACAGTAAAAAGTCTGTCTTCATTGCTTTTCAATTCTTTACGGAGCAAAATCAGTACATCCCGCACCTCTTTATGACCTTGTATTATAAGAGAGTGATCGACTTTAGCCATTTGAAGTTTCTCCTCTAGCGTGGTAGTTTCGCAGCATATTCGTTCGGCATCAGCATCAGTTCGATTGTCTACCTTAGTCTGCATTAAATCTGTGGAGAGCCTTCTATTATAAACAAGTAAATCAGTTTCTATATTATCGTAATTCTCTGCATTTCTACACACGTTTTTATACCGTGTTTTCTCATTCTCAACAAGATCCAACTTCTTTTGGAGTATTACAAAGCTCATACTCCACCTGTTGGTCTTGGTGTAATACCACAACTAGAAACAAATGAGGGTCAATCATTTCTCCCATTTTTATGGGAGTAAGTTCCTCGGCCATTTTTTCCCAAGTCTGATTAAAATAGGTATAACATGACCTTGCAGTATGGGCAACAAAGAGAGGAAGTGTGGATGAAATCCCTATATCCATCCCATCATAACAGCGAGGACTAAGCAAAGACCCGAAACTGGAAGAAGAAGAAGAAACTTTTGGATCCAAAAACTGCCCAAACCTACTTGACATTTTCTTTCTCTTTAGAGGGGACTCTGGCATGGATGGGTAGGGAAGGAGGCATAATTTCTAAGGACAAAGAATCTTGAACCAAAACATCAATATAGGGGAATGTAGTTCCCATGAACCTCGTAGAAGGGAGGGAGGTTGTACGATCATATCCCCAAGAAGAACGTGATAGCCCATTTAGGTTCACTAGAGCTTAAAACCTTTGGCAAAGAAATCTTCTGACGCTTAGAAGGATTTGCATCAAAATCAATCCACACTTAAAAGAATAAGAAAGTTGGTGGGCATTAGCCAAAAATAAAAATGCCCAAAATTAGAAAGAAAAGAATTTGTTGTGCAAATTTACCCCTAGTAGTCTGAACACCAGTGTTGTAAAAATTTAAGTTAAAAGGATGAAGCAGTCCTTCAGTTTTGCGAACCTCAGGCGACAACTTAAGGATAAAAGCTATTAACTCACGGAGATCACCAAGAGCTTTGAAGCAAAATGGGTGGTTCACTATAGCATAATACCACAATAAGAACATAAAAAAATTTAAATAGAAAGATAAGTAACAAAATAATTCTCATTGCACTCATCATAAGTTGGAGGCATAACAATCGAAGAGTTGAGATCATTAGGGTGAAACCCCCCAGTTGCCTCGAACGAAGAAAAAAACTCTCTTTCTAATCATACACCTGGTTAGAAGTAATTATAATTTCTAGACAGGTCTTAGAAAAATGGGGAGAAAGCAAATAATACCCCTTTTGAGGGCTCATGAGAGTCTCCATTGACACTAGATGATAGATAGAATGTGATATATCCAACAAAAACTCCCCTTCCAAACCCGCGGATCCCCATAACAAAAAAGAACCAACCAATTGGGCCTACCCATTTGGAGACAATTGTGTAAGAGCAATATTTAAAGAGGAAATAATATTTTTGAAACAATGATGAAAGGGGGCTCTAAGTCATATATCCTTCGAATGTTTATGAATAACCAATTTGGAGATGGGCAACATGTCGTTTGAAACTGTTCCAGACATGACAACTCTATATCATCAAGAATGTTAGAATGAGCCATAATCTCAACTAAATCTTGTTCAGAGAGATTGGTAAAAGTCCCTAAAGCCTCAAAAGTCTCCTCATCACTCTCACTAAGGTCAATTGGCTCACTCGAAGGTTTGCCTACCTCACTGTGTATCCCAACACTGGGGCAAAAACTAATTGATTGTCCAAAATTTTATGGGTTAACGCATTTACCAAAATGAGTAACTGTCCCTATAAGGAAACAAGTCAATGTATAAATCTTCTACAGAAGGGAAAGAAACGTTGAAGTATAATATCTAATATTATAGCTCCCAGAATCATAATAACCAGATGTATTCTGGGAATTAATTTGGGAAGATATTATAGAGAAAACGTAAAGAAAAAAATGAGAAGAAGTCAAGTCGCTAGACAAAAATCTTAAGGAAGATAAGAAATAGGAAGCCTAACAAAATAGAGAATGCCAACATAAGTAATGATATATTTATTACTGGGGATTGAACCAATATATCAAACAAGCAGGGGAAGTAATTAATTCAACCCCTCAATGTGCAAGAATTAAAATGGCAGCTACAATAGGCAAATCCAACAACTCACACACACTGTGAGAATATAAATTGAACACCGGAATTTTAACGAAGAAATCCAGTCAAAGCCTTCCACTGTAAAAATAATGAGATACACGGTTAATCCTCTCTAGAACACACTCTAGAGGCTACCAATACATCAAGAACACATATAGTTTTTGGATATCAACAACAACATTATCATAAAATAAATACACACTATAACAAAGAGAATCTCATAAAACAAGTGTGTGAAGCCCAGAGAAATAGAGAGGAATTTGGATAATCAGCTCCTGTCAAAACGTAGCTCTCTTCGCCAAGAACAACATACTAAAATTTCACTTTAATAGGATCACAAATGAACCTCTGGTCTTTGGCAAGAAGAACCGAACTCGTTCTTTCTCCCTCTCTCTCGTTTGCTCTCTGTCTCTCTTCCTGTGTGTGTCTGTTATGTGTGTATGTGTGTTTGGACCATTTTGAATACAAATTGGTTATGGGCCTAAGAAACAAAAAAGCCCAATAACCATTTAATGGGTTCCCTCACGTGAGGAAATACCCAACATTTATAGATTTTGATGGGAGACACTAAACGAGCGAATCATGTTAGCAGCAATCATAATTGTCAAAAATGAACAGCGGCTAATTGAATCCCAAGACAAACGAGCCAAATTACGCGAAACCCCACGTGCATTAAAAATATAAATGGACCACTAACTAGAAAATGCAAACAGGCCCATAACCGCACGCAAAACAAGATTAATCCTCTACACGTCCCCTATGTCACCCCTAAAAAATAGGGACAAGTATGTTCGGGCGAATCGCAGCCCATAACGCTATAAAATTAAAGTCCTAGATTTAAAAATAATAAAATGGGACTTCGATTACCATTTTTTGAACCTCGAAATAAAATTCGCAAATCTTTCCATTTGATGGCAAAGCGTAAAGCAACACGTGAGAAAAATAAGAGCGTAAAACATTCGCACAAAGTAGGCAAACATTTTCCCATCCAAACTAGATACAAACTGTTAATAAAATACAGGTGGGCCAATGAATAAAACACGATACTCTTGATAGGACCAGTAATAAGTTAGCCAATAGGACCAGTAATAAGTTAGCCAATAAGTCATTTCATCTCCTGCTTGAATTTTAAGCATCAAAGCTAGTGAGTTTAGAAAATGAAAATCTTGACTACATGAGAGGATTTGTTGATCAAATATCATCAACAATATTTATAGAGGTTCGATCCAAATCAATTATATGTGTCCTATATTATCAAGCCATCCCTTAAGAGCAGGGCATTTTCACTCTATTTGTTCACTTATGGTGTAATCAAAACATTTACAATGATTTCGATGACTAACAAACAAATAATACGTATCTTTATACAATATTGAGCTTTAAAAAGATCTCAATATGACCCCAAAGGTTTAAAGAAATAGTTTTACAATAAAATTTCTCTCTTAAAAATAAATTAAGTATCAAGAAAAACTAATACTTCAATAAGTAGCAATGAACAATAACTCAAATGCTAGATGAGAAACTTTGATGAATATAATGTTTTAAAAGTTTGATTTAATCAATCAAAAGTTTTTAACATGAAGATATAAAAGAAATAAATGCAATACAAGTTCAACTATTTGCTCAAAATATTTCTCTTTTTAATGCACTTCAAAGACCGTACATTGATTGCAAAAGAGAATCTATTTATAAAGAATAATTTGTAAACTTTCTGTAAGTTCGGATGATAAATTGGTCGACCCATTTAAGTTTGGATGACCCACAAATATAGTCTTTGGATAGTACAAGGTCCGAGGTCTGAACATTCAAATTTTGGAACGTTGAAAAATTGGTCGACCTATCTACAATTCGTTCGACCGGTTCGATCGATTCGTGAGGTCATAACATTCAAATTTTTAGAAATCGCTTTTAACTAGTTTTTAAATATAAATGATATTTTAAAAATATGAGCTAAGTTCAAATATCATTTTGAAAATCAAATTTAAGTTGATCAAATCATTTTATGCAAATGATAACAAAATATTTTTTGGCGCATAAAATAGTTTTGAACTTTTGTCGTTTATTGTTAAAGATCAAAGTATTAGAACATTTGCATTTGATCTAAAAGCCTAGTCTTTGATCTTTCTTAAAGTTGGCTTTTAAGCTCTCGTCTTGAAGGATTTTGTCTTGAATATTTGAAATACGTGGCTTCAATCTTGACCTTCTTAATCTTTTAACAGTGATCGATCAATTTATCATTAAATGCTTTGAAAACTATAATCACTTTAAATCAATTGTTAGTAAATAAGATTAACTTATTTGTCATAATCAAAACTCTAATGTTAAAGTCAACTAAACGTCAATAACTCGTAAGTGAAAAGTTAATGGATATTTAGAACAAACAATGAAGGTTGTATGAATGATGAATTCACTATGTAAGCAAAAAGAATACTTAAAAAAGTTAAAAAAAAAAAAAAAAAAAAGGGATTCTAACTGTCAAAAATTTTAAACACAACAATAAAATTGCAGAAGGCAAATCGTCAAATCTCATCAATACCCTTCCGCCTAATTCTTTCTATTTTGCTGTTCAATTCGATTTCAAAATCACGTTTAACTAGCAACGTAAAAGTAACATTTTTCAAGCAAGCTAAAACATAAATATTGCTCATAAATCTAAAATGAAACTTTCTAAACATAAATATTGCAATTTATTAGTATTGATACAAGCTTAAATTTTCAAAGATCATAGTAAAATTCAACTATATTCATACAATGTAAGCCTCACCAGTGGCACAAATCGTTTGGACTATATGGTGAATGATAAATTTTATAAATTATAATTCTTTATACTAGAATCATATTCCTTTACAAAGAATTAGAATTTTTTGTTACGGTTCGATTCAACTTCTTTAACATTCAAGGATCCAAATTGACCAAACTAAAAGTTTGAAACCAATTATTTGATTTGATTTTGCGAGTTTACGGGGTTTTTTTTTTTTTTTTTTGGCCCACAGTAGGACTGAATAGAATTAAATAAATTCCTTATGTGTTCTAATGCAACGCACTCCAGGATATCAGCATGTTTGGCTAAGCTTAATATTGAAATAAAAATTAATTTGAAATAATTTTTGTGTCAAGCAAACAATTTCTCTGCAACAAAAATAACTTCTTGTTTTGCAAAGTATATGCATCTGGAATTTTCAATAATATATGTATATACCCGTACGAACTTGATTGGCATAAACAGTTTTCACATAGGGGCCACAAAAAAGTACAGTTTACAAATCCCACAAAAAGCATAAACCCGTGCAAGATTTAGCAAGAACATGGGACACTAACAAAAGGGTGGCTCAATGGAAGCAAAAAAAGCCAAACATAGTACATAGAACAATCTCTGACTAGATTAGATTGGTTCTGATAAAGAACTAAGATCCTTTTCGGCTTCGGCTACCAGGACCCCCAACATTTCTAGTTTGGTTGAAAGCAGTAGGATACAAGTCTCTATGACCAGATGGACTACCTCGATGCCCGTGGGATGGAGAACGAGGTGAAGAATTTGATTCGCTTCCTCGTGAAATCTCCGACTCCAAAACCTTCGCTTCATCAGCAAGCAATTTTAACTGTTTCAGCAAAAAATAAAAAATAAAAAAATTACAATATAAACACGCAAAAAAGAGGAAATCTGGTACTTTCTGGTTTTAAAAAGGGATTAGAGAATAAAACAATCAGAACCATAAATATTTCAGAAAATCAAGCAAGGAATAAATAGAATAAATTAATTCTCTATATTATTAACTTCCTTGTAGTATTTGGTAAGAGAGAGCTTCAGTATCATTTCAGGAACCTGCAAACCATTTCACTCTCCAAGAAATAACATTCCCCATTATTTTCAAAATACATTTTTCTCTATTCTTTTCAACCACACATTCTTCAATAAAATAATATTACACGCAAACCTAAAATTTTTCCTTATTTTTTAACACTTTCTCCATCAATCTACTATTCCAAAATACATTCTTATAAAAAAAAAATGAAGCTCAAACAGGCGCTTAAATTTTCAGCAAAAACAATTAAAACTTCCCCCAACAGTTTTAGCATATGAAAAAGGCTCGAGTTTAAAGGGAAACCCAGATGGCATTGAACTAGATAGGTAGGTCTTTCTCTTATTTTGTTTGTTTCTTTAATTCACAATATGAAACTGGAAAAAGAAATGCTGCAAGACAAAAAATCTAAAATCATCATTACCCGAACTTCATTCTCTCTTAACTGATCTTGAAGAACATTTATGGCAGGGCTTAAGCTGCAGTTCAAGTAACATAATAGATATAAGCAAATGTCAAGCTGAAGTTTCTGGTGCAAAACGTTGTACTGCATCTTACCAATATTCTATCATTTTGCACATGGAAGCCTGATAAGTTGATGTGTGATGTATATAAGTAAGCGGGTGCACTTTTCCTTCCCTACCAAAGTTGGACAAAATGAGTGTAATGAAATAAGAATGAACTGGTCATGCTTTAATCAAGTCGGATAATGTTACCTCATAGTTTGAACGACTGCTTGTTTATAAGCAGTCCGCTCCTCTTCATATAAAACACGCTGAAGATTTGTAAATGAAGACAGTGGTGAGTCCAGATTGAGAAGGGACGAGGTTGGTAGTACATGAAGAGGAATTTCCTTCCTCACAAATTCTGCACCACTGCCAGGAAACAAAAGCATTCATATAGAGAACATCATTATACTAAAAAATGCCACCTCTATTGTTATGAGTGAACAACGAATAAAAGCAAATGCAGTAAGAAACCAGAGTAGGGAAGGAAAGGAACTGAATCTCTTCTATACCTTTTGAATGAAATATTATAACAGGGAAGACACATTAACTGACCCAAACTTATAGAAACAGACCAATTACATTATCTGGGCTTCATACAATTATATCATCTATACATGCATGTGAGAGATTTCCAGAGATTTGAGTTGAATGCAACTTACAAACAAAAAAAGACAAAATAATTGGGCTGAGAGGCAATACAAGAAAAGAGATGACGAGTATTCAAAGCCGATCATATAAACATCTTTAGTACTTCAGTAAACACTCAATTTTCAATAAAGCACCTAATTTGATTTCTTCTGGCAGTCCACCATATTCATTTGTGCAGTTAAAATGCACTAATTCTACTACATAGATAGCCAAAGCCTAAAATTCCCATAAGAATATGTAAAGGAATTTTGATGTCCTTCCAGTTCTGTACCTGAAGCTAACACATTCCATTCATAAATAACATTAAGCTTTACCCTCTATCTTATGCTTTTCAACTTTACAAACTTCAAAGTTCCAACAAAACTTTATGCATAATGAGCAGTCAAGACAAATGGCATAATTCAGCAAGCAGATAAAGACTCAGAACGTTTTCTTCAACAACAGCTTTATCCACATTCATTTTTTACTCTCCCAACAAACGGTAATTTAATGCCATTAATAAATATGAATATGTAATTGTTGATAATGTCTCCAAGATCCTTCTTATCTGTTTAGATGTCTTAAAATAATGTTCGCTTTCCTTGAGAGAGTAATTTTTCGCATTAAATAATACTAAATTGACATTATCACTACAAAATTCAAGTGCATTCCCTACCTTATCCACCTTTTTACCTACTTTAAGGTACCTATACTCTACTTTTATCAAGGTGAGAAAGCTATACATATTCGCACATCTCAAATTTTCCTCAGAAACCCACGTAGATACTCTTGGCATCCATTGCAAGACATTGGAAAGGTTGAGATACATCCATGCAAGAAGATATTGGGAAATGATAAAATAAAAGGCGAAAAAAATGTCTCCAAGATTTCAAAAATCATTTTGCAAGTGCTATTCCCCATGATAAATTGTAACAATCATAAGCCAAATAGCCAATAAAGGGAGATCTTTAAATCTTTTAGATAGGAATTCAAAGACATGAGAACAACCGCTGTCGTGTTTTCTTTTTCAAATTTATCATTTAATTAAGGAATTAAGCAAGCTCAGTAAGATTTTCCAGCTT
>CAIGRB010166902.1:0-15340 GCA_903798255.1 Fraxinus quadrangulata
AAATAAAAAATAAAAAAATTCTCAAAAATTGAGGGTACGTGACCCCAGGATCCGCCGGATCCGCCCCTGAAGATACTGGTTTAGGTGACGGGCTCCAATCAACAACATTTATTACCACAAAAGACATCAACTCTACATTTTGTTGTTTAAAGGTCACAAGCTAACAAACCGACTTAACATGCAATAAACAAGAAAGGATAATTATATTCAGCAGTAGTAGATCGATTTATGTGACAATGAGCTCCAACCGATAATATTTTGTACAACACAAGAAATCAACTACACATTCTATTATTTATGACGGTCACATAAGTTGACAACCCGACTTCACATGGGAAAATCAAGAAAGCATGATATTATTAATCATTAAAAAACCGGTCTAGGTGATATAGGCTCCAATCAACAACATCAACAACAATTATTGCCACACTAGGTGTCAACTACGTTTCATTATGTTCAACAGTCACACAAGCAAAAAAAGATTTAACACAGGACAAACAAGACAAAATAATATTATTCACCATTAGTAGATGGGTCTAGGTGGCAATAGGCTCCAATCAACAATATATATTACCGAGTAATCTTATATAGAACTATTGGTACTAAAACACTATTATATGTGACAGTATGTGATATGTACAATTAAATAAGTCTCAAAATTTAATTAGATTTTTCATTTAATGTCATCTATATGTTACACAGGGCATTGTAGCACCAGTGATGCTATGTAGCATTATAAAAATATTGGTACGATCCACAAGACGCTGCAATATCCTTAGGTTTAATAGTCACGTAATCAGACAAATTGACTTAATATGTAACAAACAAGAAAAATAATGTTATTCATCATTTGTAAACTAGTATAAGTGACACTGAGCTCCAATTAACGACATTTATTACACGCCATACATCAACTCTATATCACATTATGTTTAACCGTCACATAATCATAAGTAGACAAACTGACTTAAAATGGGACAAACAAGAAAGAATATTCATTATTGGTAGACCAGTTTAGTTGGAAATAGACTCTCTTATTCATTGTCCAATGAAGTTGTGATACATTTTAATATATCAGATAATCGATTCAAGGGCCACTAGCTCTCAATGATCTCTCTACTAATGATGAATAGCACTACTCAACAATAAAGCTGAGTAACAAAGTCGTTAAAATTCTGATCGCGTGGAGAAAGCAAATGGGATCATTAAACTCGAGTTTGAATTTGACAAGCAGCTCTACGCGAAGAGAGTCAAATTGAAGAACATTTGAGACGGTCAAGTAACGTGACTTTTGATTTATTTAATTATTTATTTAATATTGACATTAATCTTTTTAATTTACATTAAGGTGTCTAAAATTGTCGGTCCATTCCAGCGAAGGAATCTTTTTCATTAAAAGAAGACGAATGATTTGGTTGTAGGGTGACAATGGGCCTAATCAAGCCGATTCGATCCTTGGACACTTGAGTTTGACAAGTGTTAAAAACCTTACTCGGCTCAAATAGGTTCATGGGCCTCAAAAGCTGAGTTGAATAATCTATGAGCTGGCTCATTTTTAAATTAAAAATTTTGAAACTTTCCATTTTTTTTTCCGAGTTTGGAACTGGTTACTTATAACGTGGCAGAGTTAAAATTATACATGAATAAGATATTACGAATATAAATTTTTTCTAAAACAATCAGAAAAATTAATTTGAACAATGCTTAAGAAGTATGAAGTTATATCTTGAAAATCTTCGACTATTATTCAGTTCACTTTATCTTGGATCCTAACGTTTGTGTCTTTGGTCTTTCGAATCCAAATATATTGAACTTTCTATACGACATGCAATGCATTAAATATATTTTGATGAAGTTCAAAGATCCACATAGATAATGAATGGTTTCAGAAATTTCTCTAGAGACCATGAATAAAACCAATTTGCTCAAATTAATATTCAATTAAAAAAGTTCAATCTGGATTAATATCTAGGTAGAATAGATTGAACTCACATTTAGAATAATATATGAAAGAACGTTTAATTCCTTTTAAGGAAATATTTGTTTTAAAATATTTTAAAATATATTATTTTATTCTTACGTTTAATTTCAAAATTACTCATTATAACAATAAGAAAGGATTTGAAAGAAAATTTTTAAGCTCTTCTATTAATAATTTCGATTGCCTGCCTACATTAGTTGTATAAAATGCCACATTCCCTTTTCTGTCATAAATGGCATAACAATAACAAGAAAAGGAACAAAACTTTATGAAATGAGCAACTGAGTAGCTTACACAAGCTTCAAAGCCCCTAAATACTAGTGCGTAAAAGGAAAGTGGCAAACTAGGACAATTCCATTTGTACATAAATGGATGACAATGGAGGTTGACAACCTCTCACATGCTTGCGGGCCCTGTGTGATTAAAAAATTCCAAAAAAGTGGGCTCCTCAATATTATGAGTGTTGATCATCCTCCACCGTACATGTAGTATAGTTGGACAAACTATGCTACTCTTAGCAAATTTATGCTCCACGTACAGAAGCATAAATCTTAAAGCCCCTCACTGTAGAGGGGCCCCACTGTATTAAAAAATGTATAAAAAAATATGGACCCCACCTGAATGTGTGTGGCCTGGTAGACCTGTGAAATCCAGCTTCTGTACGTGTAGCAGGCCTCACTCTTCGCAACCCAATCAATCGAAATCCTACTAACAATAAAAGATTCGAGAACACTCAATCACGTCTCATATAATGAATGTGATTTATCGGGGATATGGCATTACAACTTGCTCGTTTATCCATATCGAAGAGTTCACCTCTACACAACTCTTTGTTGGCATGATATGTGTGCAGTATGAAGAAATCCTACAAGATCCATTAGGGTTTGTTTAAGCCCATTTTTGTCAAAAATAAAAATAAAAATGCATTCTTGAATAGTGTATTGATGAAAAATGTGTTGTTAAAATACAATGAAAAATTTTGGATTTGTTTATAATATTATTTTATTGAAAAATATATGGTTGAAATGGGAACAAAACACTATTTAAAAATGCATTTTTTCCCCAAAAAAAATAAAAAATGGAGCTCAAACAAGGACTTGATTCTTTTTCAATTCTTTTTCTCTGATAGATGGTTGGAACTTTATTTGGGTCCATTTTTTGATGCAAATATTCACTTGTAGCATCCCATATAATGGATTGACATAATTTTTCATGACCCTTGAGCCTTCTACCTCCATGCAGCGTTGCTCCATTAGGCTTTTAAAAAATTTCCACGACGTCAAGGTGACACTCTATCGTTCAGTTATATTCTTCCGTGTCCTTAGCCTATTCTTTCTTGCTAACTAGTTGTTAGCACCAAACCTCTCAAAGGAACTTAAGCCTTCGTCCAAACTTTTTTTTTACTCGCATCGCATATGTCCCTTATCTTTTACTTCCTTTGCCCATGAGGTAGTGCATTCTATGTTTAGAAGGAAAAGGACATTCTTTTTCCCATTCTCCGATGCTACGAATGGTACGCAAAGGTAAGGAATACATAATATTAACCAAAATTCGGAGATAGGACTGAGCCGGGTATTTGACTTCAGCTTAGCTGCTNCATTTCGTTGGCAGAAACGATCCAATCGAACAATAGAACTGAATACTCCTCAAGTCAAAGGGTCGCTATCTCAACATGTAAGCCCCCTATCACGTTCTCAAAACAAAATAAAACACGGAAAACACAAACTCAACGACATTACCAAATGCAACCCACAAATTTAAACTAAAATTCGTATATATATATATATACTTCGTGAACATCTACAGGTTACATGGAAATACCAAAACACTATCTATAACATGCATCAGCCATCAAAATATACACATTATTTCCCCATTAAATATAAGCAGGTAACATTTAGCAAAATCTGAAAAACATTGTACAGAATACAGTTGGACCAACACACAAAATCGATCACAGAATCTGTTATTTCTAAATGCATTACATTTTTTTTTTTGCTTATTGTTAGTAGGAAAATGAGCTTCACTATCCACTTAACAGACAACCCAAGTAAAGTTTCATCACAAGCCTTGTAAAATTTTCCTGTAAATTGTAGAAACAAACAAGGAAAATTGGAAAACAGAACATTAAAAGAAATACTTTAAGTTGGAACTATTAGGTCATACTAAATTGGATCTCCCCATCAGCTCGTTCTATGAGCAAACAAGTCTCTCATAGAACAAAATGTAGCCATGATCTGTGTTACGAGAGTACTCCTGCGCTGCACCAAAGAAAGTCTGAACAGCAGACTCCTCAATTGTCTCCACATTCTCGTCGTCAAAAAATAACCAATGATTGTGACTTTTCACGAGGCTGACATAATGTCCATGGTTCGGACCGCTCCCTACATGAACTACCACAGCAAATAAGGAATATTCAGCATCTGCATCCTCAACTGTATTGCTCAGCCTTAGCTCAAGTGGGAAGACGACACGACACGGTAAGACAGCTTTTTATACCGGCCCATTTGTTCAATGAACTTAAATCTCTTCAAATGAATGACCAGGATGTGAGGTGGCTTTTTAATCTTCATTCTCTTCTGTGCCTCCTGTAAACTGCACATTGGAACAACACTCGATACCAATTAGTTAAAACACATACAGCATTTTAGTTATAAGCTAGTGAATAAGTGTTACTTTTTGTTGCCTAACATGTTGGGATAACTTACTTTCTTTTTTCCTTACCTTATAGTCAAAGGAAACAGTTCATCCTACCAATGAATTTTCAAATAATCACGACCTTTAGGGTTGTAATTAATTGTCAAATTTATAATTTATTTGTTAAATTCAATGGTAGGACGGTCTCCATTGCCAAAATAAGCTAAGCACTTTAGTTCCTACCTCAAACAAGAGTGCCACATGATTCTAGCTATCTATGCTAAAACATCTAACAGCATCACCATTGTAACAAGTAACTTATTTTGACAATGGATACAATTCCTCCTATCAATGAAATTAACAAATAAATAAAAAATGTACAAATAATCACAACCCTTAAGCTGATCTATGAGTCTAAATGTATTTAAATCTTTTATATCCCTATACCCACATCCAAACAAACCCTAATAAATTTTTAATACATCTGGACCATTATATAGCTTAATTTAAGGATTGTGATTATTTGTCAAATATATGATTTATTTGTTAAGTTCATTGGTATGAGGAACGGTATCCATTGTCAAAATAAGTAACTTATTCATTTGATCAATTAAAAAATTATTTATTTTAAGACTTAATGACTTATTACATTTTAAGCTTAACCAAACATTCCTTTTTAAGTTCTTCCATTTAAGAATCAAGACTCAGCACTTTAGTTCCTATCTCGAACAAGAGTGCCACATGATTCTAGCTACCTGTCAATGAGATTGAATAAGATTACGGAGATCGTCAAAAATTACGGCTCGACGTCTATATTACCATTATAAGTGTACCATATATAGATATATTGCTTTTACCATATGTAGATTATAATTTGGAGTTTTGGGCTAGGGCTTGTTTAGGTTTAATAATGAGATTGAAGGTGTGACAAACAAAAATTACCCGGCAACGTAGGGAATTTTGGGCTTGCAAAGAAGTTCAAAAAAAATCGTTTTTGGTTAAGGAGAGAAAGACATGGGAGTGCAAACCGTTGAGTTTTGGTTGCTCGAATAATGAGCTAGGGTTTTGAATTCTCAGAGGAGGATCATCTTTGAGTTTCTTGGCCAACGATATATTACTAGATTTTTGACAGGTGCTTTGGCCATTAGAACTTTTGCCGGAACATGAATTATGTATTCGACTGAGTTCCCCCGACCAATAAAGCTACTGTGTGGTTGACACACTTCGTGAATTTCTTTTGAAAATTCTTCTTGGGTTGTGAGCTTTATGGGGTGGCTTTGGAGTGTTCTTGGAGTTGTTCTTGGGTCTCTTGTCGTCACTATTTTCCATAGATGGTTGTTGTGATTTGGGTCTCTATTTTGTGGGCACGAACATTGCCACCGCCATCAGTTCATGATTGCAAATTGAAGTTTTTACCAACATCAATTTGAAGGAGATGTCAATGACATTGAATAAGAATACTGAAATAGTTACGGCTTGACGTCTATATTACCATTATAAGTGTAACATATATAAATAGATTGTTTTTACTATATTTAGATTATATATTGTAACTATATAATTCAATGATGTCCTAAGGGAAGATCATTCAGCCAAGATTGACACTACCTATGCTAAAACAACATCTAACAGCATCACCATTGACCCCCCCGCGGCACCCGGAGAATAAAAATAAATTGATCCTCTTCAGGCATATAAATTCTTAAAAGGTAAGATATTGTAAGAGCTCTTAAGGAGACTCATCACACAATATAAAAACCCTTAATTCCATCCATTCAACTTATCAAAAGGAAATGGAAGAGATCATTCAGAGAAGAAAGGAATGGTAATTTCCAGAAGGGTGGGTGTTGGGGGGGGGGGGGGATATTATGTCTAACCTCATTCTTATCAATGAAAGAAAAGGTCATCCAATAAAAGGGTGAATGATACTCAGGTTAGATTATACACATTATCTTAGTGAATGTTATTTACCTGCAACACTCGTCACAGAAAAATTTGTCTTCTGCATTTAAAGTCTCAGTTGAACTGAAAATTTTCAGACAGCTTGTAATCGAACTGTTTTGCTCAATATCAAGACTCAAATCAAGAAATGTTTCGTCCCTTGCTGTAACCGTCTCACAGCGTAAGCACCTTGTTTCATTTGTCAAAATACCCTGCACAGAAATGGACATAGATGAATTCCTTAGTAGTTCCAATAATGCTATAAAAATTTAATGCATCCAAGAAGACTAAACTAGTTCAAATAATAGAACAGAAAAATCAGAAAATACCAGCCACTGCTTTTGCGGCCCTAGCCAGAGAATAACATAATGGGTTTAAAATGGCTTTAGATTCATCATGCAGCTTAAATTTTGATAAATGTAGCCAATTAAATAAACACAAATGATGCACAGAACCACAAAAATGAAGAGAAGCCGCACAAATTTGCAGTTTCTTGCCCCTTATTATACATTACAGGTCACAAGAAAGCAAGAAAACGAATATGGAAACAAAATTCACCTGGAAATTTTTGTGCACCCAAGTGACTATAAGCTCATTCTGAGGACCATTGACAGACATCTCATTTGGTCCATTATCAATCTTTTCCGATGGAGATGGAGATGAAGATTCTTGATCACTCTTAGAAGTATGAGCATCCTTCTCCAGTATGTCAACCAGTTCATTCAACAGATAGTTGAGAAATTCATGAGCATCCTAAAATAAGATATGAACAACATTAGTAGATCAAAGCTGTTTTTACACATGACATATGAAGGAAACAGGAACACGATCCTAAAATCCAGGGGGTAAAAAAGACATTTTAGAGATTTATACAGTACATAATCCAAAGTGAAATTTTTACTTCATCTACAGAATACTTCATAAGAAAGAGCAGCAGGATAAAGTAACTAGGGTCAGACTCAGCAGTTCAGGAGCATGTGCGTGTGCATAATAGAATCTATTAAAAAAATTCCAAGATAGAGGCAACCAGTATAATAATCGATAAAGTCTCAAGAGCATCAATTATCCTCACGCACGTCAAAAGAAGAAATGAGTAGGTGCAACTATGAAAGTGAAGCACAATAAAGTACACCTATCTTTCGAAAAAGCATTATGAAGAAAGTAATCCTTTCAGTCAACCAAGAAGCAACAAATATTTATGCATACACAATGGATGAAAATTCACTTGAAATGTAGGTATATGAGAAGTTTGAGAAACTATGAAAGCAATCAATAATTCTGGCATGACAAATTTTATATTTTCTTTTATCACATATGCATCTTAATAAAATATCTACATACACAATGACACATTGCTTTAGGAAATGGATTACAGATGGCTGAACATAGATTGAATTAATTATAGATAATTGGTCCACAACAATCACAATAGTTTACAGTTTTTTTCCTGGCATACATAATTTGAAGTTTTCTTACCTTTGAACCCCACGCTTTTAATATTGTGACCTAACCCCTATCTTCCCCCACTGTCCTTAACAGCCATCCACGCATTACAAGCAAAACATATTAGCAAATTTGATCAAATTCACATCAAAGAATGCAAGTCTACTTTAAAAACCTAAGACAAAGAGTTAAACACACTTTGTACACTACCAATTCATTTCCATATCTGGGCAGAAACACCTTTGCCATCCTAGGATATTGGAAGTGCAGCATAACAATCTGTTGATTTTATGATTCACTAAATTCGTCTAAATCTAAATTATCTAAATGCCCTGCTCTTTAAGCATTCAAATGTTAATATTTGTCAGTCTAAGTAATCCAAAAGCTGATACCCAACTGACAAGGGACATATGACATTATATATTAACTCAACGGTTGACAATATAATGTGTGTGTGTGTGTGTTCAGTGATAGTAAAATTTGTATAGCATCCTCAACAAGGAAGGTTACACATACCTGGCGCATATAGCTACAAAAAATTTCTTCTTTGGAGCAATAACACCAGTTTTTCTCTTTTGCGAGCTTATCTACATGGAGAAATGTGTGTAAGCCCACAAGAAAGCAAATACATGTCGGCGAGCTTGTGTATGTGTGTGCATCTGGGGTGGGGAGGGCGTAACACTGAAATCACAGAAGGGGCAGGAACTAGCATTAAACTTTGGATCCTTCTAATATAAATGAGAAAGAGCATTCCATATATCATCAAACATAAATGTTATGATCCAACAAGTCACATCTCATCAAAGTTCTCGTGCAAGTTTAACCTGCTGGCCAGAATCAAATTTAGCACCATCTAATTCGACTACCTTGGAATTCCTCAACCCAGACTCCCCCACATGAACCCGTTCCTGTCATGCACTTCATCACTGCTAACAGACTATTATACAAACATCTTCAAATAGTGACTCAGATTCGTGTACAATCACAAAATTAGACACGGAGACCAAACAACAATCCACCTTGATTCTACTGAACTTACTCACTGGATCCATGCTCCTATCAAAGAACGCTTTATGATTCTCAACAAGATATGGTTTTTAAGTACATAATATTGGGCAATGACAAGTCCAACATCACAATGTTTCCTTCACAGGTTATGCTCCATTTTCTAATAATGTTATGTGCTGCAAATGATCCTCATTGTAAACTTTTTCTTGAATGATCAGGGGAGAAGGGAGAGGAAAAATAAGGTTGAAACTTGAATACAGTTACTGGTCTTTGCAATCTTAAACCAATTTGTTTGTTGATCAGGTGTATGATATCCTACAGTACAGATATTGCAAGTTGCAAGATGAAATGAATTCATTCAACTGATCCATTTTCTAAACCAAGTATTTTCAAATTCATCTTGGAATTTAGCAACAACAGAAATCATGTTTCCCAACTATTTTAGCCTCCTGGTAACCAACTCTAGAAGGTATATCTAAGCAAGAGAACCACGAATATTCTTGTATACACAAAAAGACAATGAGATCAAAAGCACAATCCATGGATTTTCCAACCACGTAATTTGACAAGATGGTCAGCCCTTTTTGAAATATGCTTACCTGTGAAAATAAATCTGGTAGGCAAGTCAAGAGATTTTCATCCGCATCAGCAGGACGTTTGTTATTTGAATAATATTCTAGCAACTGCTCGAGGAATGGAACGCAGAAATAAAGAGTCTGCATTGAATGGAGAATGAAATTAAAAAGAATGCTGAAAAAATTATTCATTATATTCAGTTCGAATGCTTTCTTAACTGTGAAGACCAAACTCAATGAAACAATAATAGAAACTCAAATATCACAAAATGCCCAACTAATACAGTTACTTAATAATACTGATGTGGTGCATCTACGTCTTATAATTGGTGAATCACAATAGAGCAAGGATCATGATTTACACACACCTCTAACCCGTGTCATCATTACCAGAGAACAATCATTTTTGAGACACACTAGCATAGGATAAACAAAGTGGGTTCAACCAAGTACTACAGATAACATATTTAATTGATTCAAGTTTTGAATTAACTTTTGCACTTCAACTGAAATCCAGGGTGAATACTCCAGAATAAAGGATCCAGAATGTACAGATGTGACGATCTATCCAGTAATATTATGCATGCAAGTAAAGGAGTTACAGTTTAAGCATGAAGACAATAAGATGTAAAGAACAGACATAACTCAAATTTCCTTTTCCTGGTGAAGAAAAACTAAATTTCAATAACGATGCTATTTTAGTTCAAAACCTATGGAAGAAAGAAAGGCAAACTACATAAATTCTAAATATCTCATTTTTTTCTCATTTTTTTTTCCATTCTCCCCAGGTTTCTTTCAGAAGTTATTTAGAGAGATTATATCCTTGGCCTGTCACATGTGTTTGTTTTCTATTCTCCAGTTCCAAATAGGAACCAGAAAGAGTGCGTCTTGACCCCCCCCCCCCTAAAACCCCTCCCCACCNGTCTCTATTCGAGCAATGCAAGTCAACTGTCATAGGTAAATTCTGGTGAAAAACAGCACATTCACCATCATTTCTTGTGAACTTGTCAACACAGAGAAAAATGAAATATTGTATATATCCTTGTATTCACTGGGAATTTTACCACATCAGTTACCATACCAAGCAAAAAATAAAATAAAATAAAATAGAAAAGATAATCCAACATATAACAGTAAAAAGTTGGTTGTAATTAATCTCTCAAGCAAGCACAGTTGAGGAAACGCTAAATTCACATACTGTTACAGTCACATATATAAACATAGAATCACAAATAACTACACATATTCACTGAGAAATTTATTTACTCCAATTCAACAACCAAGCAAAAATATCCAATCATGGATAAACAGAAAAAAAAAATTAATTGAAATGAATCTCCTAAGAACAAAACTAATAAAAAGACTAAGTTCATAACTGACTCCACACACATGTACAAACATATAAACGCAAATAACTGCACACAGATATAGAGAGGATTGAAATGTGAAGTTAAAAAACCTGAAGAACGCTGTTGCAATAGCAAGTGTTGCCGAAATTCTCGAGGCCAAAGTATAGCTCTCCTTCAGGGAATTGGTCTCCGAGTGCCTTCTCCAGTTTCGACCCCGCTGCCCCCATACCTCCTCACTTCATGCAAAACCTCTGTATCTATACTGTATGTATATATATACGTAATGATTGTTGTCGGAATTATTTAGGGTTTGACTGAGAGAGATGAAATCGGAATATTATAATTGGAGAATTTGATTTGCGATTGGAATGGGAGAAAAATGCGATGAAGACAACGGTTCTCCAATGGAGGTGAAAAATTAATGTATGGTACTTATCAAAATAATCTTTTATTTTAAGCTGGAAAGTTATTTTTTCTGAATAAAAAGTTAATTATTTTAAAATTAAGTAAATTTCTTATGCTTATAGCTTTCTTATGCTCATAGCTTGCGCAAACAGAAGAATATATAAAGAGAGTGAGGGGCAGATTGGATAATCAAGAACAAGATGACTAGTTTCTCCATAGACTCGCCTTGTACCGTCCCCTTCCCTGCGAAATGCAAACCCTTTTCTTCCTCCTTTAATGGCATTCGAATTGTGCATTACAGCGCACCCAGTGCCTTATCCACTCGGACTTTACACTCTTCTTCTTCTACAGTGGTTATAATGACGAACAGAGGAGGAATTGAAAGAAATCAGAACCAAAACAACCGAACAGCTTAACTAAGAAATTGTCGACCTGAAAGGAGAGCTCTTCATGCTCCGCCTTCAACGCTCCGCTCGTAACGAGTTCAAGTCCAGCAAGTTTCAACGAATGCTCAAGACGGTACTCTCTCCGACTGTCTCCGGCTGTGGCAGCCCCCTCCCCCTCCAATAGGGACTGGCGCCAAGGTTTGGTACAGAAGACTAGCATTATTAAGCAGACTTCGGATTTTATTTAATTAACTAGGGATAATGTTTGAATTTGATGTCTGAGGGATTTAATTGATTGTGAGATTCGGAATTGGGAAGTGGAGTTGATAAAAGGATTTTGCAATCATGCCACTTACATCATTTTTCTTTGTGAAAATTACACAAAATGCTATTTTTCCAAATCACTTTTCAAAAATCAGATTTAAGATTTTCTTTCTAAAATCAGATATTTCATCTTTAAATACTATAAATTATTTTTTTAATATTAATAATGATATATAAATTAATTTATCTATACACTCCACACCCTATCTACCCAACCAAACCCTAAAATTAATTCCTAAACCCAAACCATCTCTCTCATTCTCTCTTCACCGCTGCACCGTCGTCTCCCTACTGTCAAGCCACTGCCACAACGTCGTCGCCGCGAAACCACCTCCACAGACCACCTCTGGATTGTGATTTTGTAATTGTTTTTGTTGGTGAGGTAGTGGTGTGCGGCGGCGTTTAGGCACGACAGAGGAAGCCCAAGCTCGTCATCTGAAGCCTTCAACAATTCTCTTTCAACATACCTGTCAGAGACGTCGTCGACAGAGGAAGCCCAAGCTCGTCATCCGAAGCCTCCAACAAATACCCCAGATCCGGCTGGCCGGTGCGTGTGGTTTGGAGTTCTCGTCGAAGTGGGTTGAATTTTGTGGTTGGTCGGTGCGTGTGGTTGGACAGCGCTTGGTGGAACGATTTGTGGAATTCGTCAGTGGATGTAGTGGTTGAGTAGGGTGCCCGCAGTTGGCTAAGCAATTGTAGATGGTGGCGGGATCTAACTTTTGATTTGTTGCTAAAAATGGTGGTGGTGGAGGCAGTGACTGGTGGCAGTGGAGATGGAGGTGTGCGGTGCCGTGGCTATGGTTGTTGTAAGTTGCGGTTGTATTGGCGACGTTGGTGATAGTGGTTGTGGTGAGCTGCCGGCTGTGGTCGCGGCGGCGGAGTAGGGTTGCGTATGTGAGACGGTGGTGGTGGTGGTGCGGTGCTGTACAATCTTTGTGACCAATAAATTGGAAATCTGTACAGTCTTTGTTATCTGTGACCTAAGAATTATATAATCTGTGATAGTGAAAAAATTTGTGCCCAACTAATTTGAAAATTTGTGTTCGTGTGACCTTCGTGACTAAAAATATAATCTGTGACTTTATAATTCGGTAATCTGTGATTAAAAATATAATCCGTGACCAACCATTTTGTTATCCGTAACTTAAAAATTATATAATCTGTGATCGTAAAAAAATATGTGATTAACTAATTTGGAAGTCTGTGACCGCGCGACCTATAAATTTTGATATGTGACCAACTAATTTTGATATCCGTGACCAACGAATTAATTGTGACATACGAAATTTTGAATTGTGACCGTAAAATAGTCGTCGAAATCGATCACGGAATAGTCGTCGGAATGATCATCGAAATAGTCGCGAGAATCGAATCACGGAATAGTCGTCGGAACGGTCATCGAAATAATCGCCGAAATCTGAGTAGTCATCGAAACGATCGTCAGAATCGGAGTAGTCATCGAAATAGTCACCGGAGCGATGGAGTGAGTGAAGGTGGCGTGGGTTATTATATATATAATATCTGATTTTAGAAATTTAAAAGTTGTTTTCTTATTTTAAAAATAATATATAGTAAAAAGATGAAAAATGAATTTTTCATTTTTTCTTTTATATTGTGCCACGTGAGAACGTTCAGACAAAACTTGTTGGGGCCGGGCTGGGCTATATCCCAACCCACATGGTAAGAGAAGGGAAACTTTATAGTGGTAATTACATGAAACCTTACTTTTCAAAATTCAAATTCAAAAATCAGATTTCAAGTTTTAATTTTCAAAAATCAGATATTTTATATATACGTACATATATATTTNGGTGTCGCAGTGATGATGCTAATGGTGATGGTGATGGTCATGGTCATGGTGATTGTGGTGGTCGGGGGTGGGATGAGACAGGGTTGGATTCCTGTGACCAATTTTTTGGTTAACTGTTACCCCAAT
This sequence comes from Fraxinus quadrangulata, assembly GCA_903798255.1. Lineage (NCBI taxonomy): Eukaryota > Viridiplantae > Streptophyta > Magnoliopsida > Lamiales > Oleaceae > Fraxinus > Fraxinus quadrangulata. The sequence goes on from CAIGRB010166902.1 coordinate 13,986, forward strand.
AATTGGTTAATTGTAACATGTGACCAAAAAATTATGACTGCGACTCACAATTGATTAAAAGAGATCTTTCGAAGAAACGGGTATAACTTTTTGCACCTGTGTCAAATTTTTTATTATAATATGTTTTCGAAAACGTCTTTTAGCACTCCATACCATCCCAACTTGGGTTTACCAGGTTGACGTTGTTTCCAGTCTTAGATTTGCAGTTTAAGGCATGTTATCGGGCAATCAAAGTTTTAGCGTTATTTTTGAGTTTTTCGTTTTTCCTTTCCAACCTCAGATTTGCAGTTTAAGGTGTGTTACCCTGTAATTTTTTGATCCGTGACCAAATAATATAATATGTGACCAATAAAAATTTTGATTTTGTGATCGATTAATAATTTGTGACATAAATTTTCTATTCGTGATCGAGAAATAATATGTGACCTATAAAATTCTAGATTTGTGACAAAAAAATAATTCGATAAATTATGATTGATTTGTAATAAATAAATGAGTTGTTAGGGCCACAGTTCCTTGGTCATAGGTTTGAGTTCACAAGTCACGGTCATTTTGTATAGTTCTAAAATCAATATAAATAGGTCATAGATCAATTTGCTCAATTAATTTGATAGTTATGACCATATTGTATAGAATTGTGATTAATTATTTCGTCGTTGAGGTCACAGATCACAGTCACATGTTTGAGGTCACAGATCACAGTCGTTAAGGTCCCAAATCACGTCACAGTCGTTAAGGCCACAGATCACAGTCACAAGTTAATTATAGATCACAAATCAATATAAACGAGTCACATATTGTTTTGTAGAGTTATGGTTTGAAGCAGTCGCCGGAGTTGGAATAATTGTCGGAATCGGAGCAGTCGCCGGAATCAGAGCAGTTTCCGGAACGGTCGCTGGAATCTTCGTGGAACTGTCGCCGGAATCAGAGCTGCTGATGAAGTAGTCGCCAGAGCAGTCGTCGGAACGGTCGCCGGAATAGTCACCGGAACGATCATCGGAGCGACATGGGTGGTGGAGGTGGGGTGAGTTAATTATATATAAATATATATGTATGTATATGTATTTTTGAAATTTAAAAGTTGTTTTTCTTATTTTTGAAATAGTGTATACTTAAAGTAAGATTTATGAATTTTTTCCAACTTTATAATTAAATTGGCCCAAATATCTATATTAGCCTAGCTTCATATGAAGTTCAAGCCCAAGCTCAATTATCCAAATATTCTTTCATGATATTAATAAAATGCGAACAATTTCATTAGCAAATTAGATTTTTATTTCATGCATATTTTACTTATAATTATTTATAAACTTTTATATTAAATAAAATTGTATTGATTAGAGCTAAAATAAATT
>CAIGRB010166902.1:15408-36137 GCA_903798255.1 Fraxinus quadrangulata
ATGGCTATTCCGACGACTACTCTGATTCCGACGACTATTCCGATAACTGCTCTGATATCGGTGAATATTCCGGTGACTGTTCAGCCATCGATTTATAGGATGTAGCAGCGGTGAGGTGGTGGTCACATATTATTTTATTGTTTATTTCCATTAAATTGATTAATCTGTGAACGATAAAAAAAATATTTGTGACCTTGAACAAATTTGTGACCTATAAAATTTGGTGGGGGTGTTTGGTATATGTGACCAACTATTTGAACTAACTGTGACGTTAAAATTCGACAATTTGTAATTAAAAATTAATTAGTGACCAATAAATTTGAAAATATGTGACTAATAGATAACTGTGACCTGTAATTTTTTGATCTGTGCCCAATAAAATAATTTGTAACCTATAAAATTATTGATTTGTGACCTCGAAATAATCGATGACTTATAAAATTTTTGATTCGTGATCGAGAAATAATCTGTGACCTATAAATTTCACAAATCAATACAGACGGGTCACAGATCTATATGATCAATTAATTTGATAGATATGATCATATTGTATAGAACGGTGGTTAATTATTTCGTCATTAAGGTCACAGATCACAGTCACAGGTTTGAGATCACAGTTGTCAAGGTTTCAGATCACATCACAGTCGTTAAGGTCAAATATCACAGTCACATGTTAATTATAGGTCATAAATAAATATAAACGGGTCACGTGTTGTTTTGTAGAGTTATGGTCCGAAGCAGTCGCCGGAGTTGGAATAATTGTCTGAATTGGAGCAGTCGTCGGAATACTCATTGGAATCAGAGCAGTCGCTTGAACGATCGCGGGAATCGGAGCAGTCGTTGGAACGGTCGCCAGAATAGTCACCGGAACGATCGACAGACGGTCGTCAGAGCGGTAGGGGTGGTGGAGCTGAGGTGAGTTATATGTGTGTGTGTGTGTGTGTGTGTGTGTATGTGTGTGTGTCACATATCTGATTTTTGAAATTTAAAATCTGTTTTTCTTATTTTTGAAATAGTGTATACTTAAAGTAAGATTTATGAATTTTTTCCAACTTTATAATTAAATTGGCCCAAATATCTATATTAGCCTAGCTTCATATGAAGTTCAAGCCCAAGCTCAATTATCCAAATATTCTTTCATGATATTAATAAAATGCGAACAATTTCATTAGCAAATTAGATTTTTATTTCATGCATATTTTACTTATAATTATTTATAAACTTTTATATTAAATAAAATTGTATTGATTAGAGCTAAAATAAATTACTTATTTTTCTAATAAATGTTTGGTTGAGCTTAAAGTAATTAAAACTTTTAGTTTTAAAAATATTTTCATATAAAATTTATTTGTGCTTATAAAAAAAGATACTTACTTATTTTGGCCATGAAATTGATGTCATTATCAAAATAAGTAATTTAGTTTATATTTAATTTTACAATAAAAAAATATTTATAAGAACTTATTTGTTTATATATATATATATAAACAAATAAGTTCTNAGGGATGTATTTAGAATGTGATGAATATATAAAATTTGTGTGGATTTAGTGTTTAAATGAATGAATTTAATAAGGATAATATTGTAATGTGACGTGGATAATTTTTTTTTTAATTTTTAATATTTCTAACGATTTTTCATATCATTTTTATCCTCAAACTTTCCATTAGTTAACACGTTTTGTATCTAATTATAGTTTTATGTCCGAAAGTTCGTTGAAATGGCGTAAAGCAATTTATTTTTTCATCATAACTTAAAAAAAAAAAAAAAAGTGTGAACATGTTTTTCCCCTCATTTCAAAATATAAAATTAAAATATTTTGATATAAATCATTATCAAGACGAGTTATACTAATTAATGGAAGACTGAAGATAAGAACTCGAGGAAAAAAAGTTGAGGAAATAATTGCTACAATAAGCAAAAGATTGAAGAGTTTATCTGCAATTAAAACCACAATTTTTAATTTTCGGGTCTATTCCACGTGTATAATTATATTCAAATCATAATTATTGTTGACTACACCATATTTTGATTGTGTTTTAAGTTTTTCAGTTTTTGCTTATTTTCGCACTTGTATTCTCGCTTTTTTTTTTTTTTTTTTTCTTTCTTGTTTACCCGTTTTCAATTTGACTCTGTAACAAATGCTCTCTAATTTGAAAACAGGTTGCTCGTATGCTCACAGTTAAGAGGGAGAGAGAGTTGGAGGAAGGAATTAACAAGAGGTTTTCAAGAAAGCTCGACCGGAAATGGAAGAAAAGCATCATTCCTAAACCACCTCCGTCTCTGAAGAAATTACAAGAGGAGGCAGCAGCAGAAGCCAAGGAATCAACATGAGTTTCGCTAGACCAACTCTTTATTTTGGAATAATGTTATCTAACGCCAGTTTAAATGTCCACATTTGAAAGGTTCAATTCAATGAATTATGTGACATTATATTTAAGTGAATATATCATTTAATATTGTGCAGTTATCACCTAAACTGGTGCTTGACTCTGGTGATGTTAAATAGTATTACTCTTTCTTTTGAGAAAATTTACGCACCTCTTACTTTATCACCTATTCTCTTCAGGTTTTCAATACTACGTGTAATGCCTTTAATTGTGGCTCGAGTTGTTTCAAACTGATCTGTATGTAATTTAGCATGCTTGTCACATTGTTGAGGACTATATACGCATTAATTTGTAATGAGAATATGAATACAAGTAAAATTCAAAGAAAGCCAATTATAAATTTAAAACTTTCTGGTAATTAATATTGAAATATAGCTACAAATGATTTATCATTACAATTCTCATGTCAAGAATACTGTACTTCAAGAAAGTTACATTACATCAAATGCACACGGAAATATCACCGATTTCAAAATTGCACGTTGCAAGATGTTCCATTATCGTATATGCACACGAGAAAAAAGGAACGACTATTACAATGTAACTGAGAAAAAGAAACAGGCAAAAGCACAAGAACACGATGGGTTGCTGAGTTATGGGATAAGTCATGCTTCGTTGATCAGGCAACCCAGTACTGGAGATTGATAAACTTGTTTGGCTTCTCTCCGTTACCTTATCGTCCTCCAGACAACTCAATAGCACTTTGATCCTGAATTGAATTGTCACCCCATTCGAATCTTCTCTGCAATCTCTCGTACTCGTGCCTCTGTGTCACTTCCGTGTGTTGCCACTCTTCCCACCTCTCTGCAAGCCCTTCTCCTTCAAGCATCCGGACAACAACCGACATTGCTGGGCGATCTTCTGGTGATGATTGAGTACAGAGCAATGCAACCTGAATCATCATCTCGACTTCTTGGATGATGTAGTTTCCATTTAGGTTGCGATCTATGATAGAATCCAGACTTTTCTCCCTTTGCAGTTTCTTAACCTTCAAGGCAAATGGACAGAGGATCAATTGAGGAATAAACCGGTCATATCCCAAAAAAAGAAGGAAATGTGCAACATATTGGTGCAACTTGGAAAGTGCAGAGATAATTGCTTTATCTTAACTAGTTTTGCAAGTCCTCCTACCTACCCTCCCATTAAAACTAAATAACACGACAACCCATGACTCACCTAACTCCCAAAGCAATGATAAAGTAATAAGAAATCTGAAAATGAACAAAGAACAAAGAACACAGATTTAAAGTGGTTCACCCGCAATGTGGGAGCTAAGTCCACTTGCTGCTGCAGATTTTTTACTACAATGAAGAATGAGATTACAAGGTTTCCTCATCTCACAATGAGTCATTTATATCATATGAAACCAGGTCGATCCACGAGTGAATAAATGAACTATATAATTAGGCTCCACACAATCCAACAACCGGAACAGAATCAACAGCCACTACTGTCAGCACCATTTTCACTTCCACCATAAGTTGCCACCACCACAATGTAAACCATACAAACAATAGATAGACCAAACATTCATGACCTAGATCCCTCCACCACCATAGCCACGTGCATAAAGTGAGTCAGAAACTGCAATTTATCCCTCCTAACCTTACCAAAGGCACAACTGGTCAATGAGGGAACCCATTGATCACCAATACGTTCAGGTGAACTTTGACGTAAGTGTGCTAAACTGTTAGTGCAGGTACATGCATTAAAACGTGTACATAAGAAGAAAGATAGATTACTCATAAAAGCATGTAGTAGACATAAAGAAACACGCATGCACATTGACTTGCATAGAAATTTAAGAAAAGACATGCAAAATAACATGTGATTGCTATCTTACATGGTCAAGCAGCAAAACATCATCTTCTTCTTCCAAGCGTGAGAAGTCTATGGCCCGCTGGCCTGTTACAAGCTCTAAAAGCATGATTCCATAGCCAAAAACATCCGTCTTTTCTGATGATTTTCCGGTCGACAAGTATTCAGGAGCAATGTGACCCATTGTACCACGAACTTGAGTTGTAACGTTAGTCGTTCTCACGTCAACTAACTTTGCCAAGCCAAAATCACCGACAACTGCTTCAAAATCTTCATCCAGCAAAACATTAGCAGCTTTAACATCCCGGTGAATAATTTTAGGATTACAATGCTCATGAAGGTACTCTAATCCACGTGCTGTGCCCAATGCCACATGTTTTCTAGTAGACCAATCGAGAACAGGCTCCCCAGGTTTGAGCTCTGTATCATAATTCAGAATAACCGTTAAGAAAATTGGAAGTGCATGCCAAAATCAATCTACTGTAATTTCTACATTAAAATATCATCTCAAAAAATTGTGGCGAACAAATTAGGAAACTCAACCTGCACCAGTCTTGTGCAGTTAATTTTTGGGGATGAAGATTACCAGAAACAGCCTATTTTTTACAATCCTATACATTTTGATTTTTGTGAAATCCTTGATCTACAATTTTAATCACACTCAAGTTAAACCTAAGCATATGAAAACAATGAGAGGCTTCTTGCTCAGTGTAAAAGGTTACAACATGTTGCTCTCCTGCATTTTTCTTTTATATTAAGCGGCTGTTTGGCCACCATTTTCTAAAAATCATTTTCCTCAAACTCATTTTCAACTAAACATTTCATGAGTCCCACAACTTTTATCAATTTTTCAACCAAACATTTCATCAATTTTTATTAAAATCTACTAAAAATCTTGTTTTTATCTAAACCAAACAAAGGCTAATTAAAAAATTAAAGGGGCTTATAAGAAAAATAAAAACGATTTATTATAACGTAGTTCACAATATAGATCTCATTTAAGATTTACAAAAGACGTGGCCTTTTTTATATGAGCCATATTCTGGTCAAAGAAAGAAGACAGATTTTCAAATATGTATATCCCCCAAATGGTAAATCAGTCATTAACAAAAATATATTTCAACTTTCACAGAAATAAATTATAGGATTGCAACTGCAATGATGGATTATTAATGTAATTGTTGAACCTCTTTATCTAAAATCTTAATATGTTAGATAGAGTCAAATGTATATCTTTTAAATATTATCATCAACATGTCCCCTTACATGTAGGCGAGATTTATTTTTCCAATCAAAGTTTAACATGTACACAATCAATAAAATGGGTGGCAGCAAAACTTGAACTCAAGACATTTATGTGCTCTAATACCATGTTGAATCACTTGATCTAAAAACTTTTTTATATAGAGCCAAAATATATATATATATCATTTAAATATTATCCAGTAATAAAAAATACCTCGTAGACGAGAGGCAACACTTAAATTTTGCATAAAGGGATAAACCAGAAGGCGTTCTGTCGGCGTAGTGCAAAATCCAATCAATCGTAAAAGATTTTTGTGAACAGCCACGCTTATCATCTCAACTTCACGCTGGAATGCTGTATCGCCACCAGGACTCTCGAAATCAGTCAAACGTTTAACAGCAATTTTCGTGTTATCTCCAAGCATTCCTTTATAAACCTTCCCAAAACCTCCCTGTCCAAGAACACTCTTTTCATTGAAGTGGTCTGTAGCGAGCTGCAGTTCTCTCCATGCAAATCTTTTCAATTGCCCAAATTCAATTCTCTGGTCAACTTCACCTGTGCATGCAAAAAGAAGTAACAGATCAAATGTATTTCGAATTTTGAATTTCAACAAATAAAAAATATTTCCAAACTGCAGTAGAGAACTGGTGTGGGCTGCTCATAGATTTTTAAGATACGAAAATCGAGCGCACAAACAAAACTACTGAAATATTTATACACCAAATAGAGATCATAATTTGAGTGCCTAATTATGATACATAGGAATTGTGGTATCTTTCTGTAACTCAATTTAAAAAATTGTCATGACAGATTACTGTGAAAATACAACACCAGGTTCAAGAGACAAAACTGGGAACAAGTACCTGGCAGATATCCTGGTACTTGTATTTTTTGGAACCACTTTGTCTAAAGGCTTCGGACTATATTTATTTTATCGTCAAAGGCTTACCATGTTAAACTCCTCATCTAAAAACTTAAATTGTTCGAAAGGGCACACATTTATTTATTCAAATCGTCAACATTATTTAGTAATATCACAATAAGCACCACAAACCTGCAACATCTACAAAAACTTCACGCCTGTAGCCTCCGTGCCTACCCTTCCAAATGCAGAACAGGAAAAAGCCCCCAAGAATAAGAATACCTATGAGCGCACCAACAACCCCAGCAATCACGCCAGTCTTTGATTTATGTGATTTATCTGCGAAGATAGCAATCTATTACTTTATGTATATATATTTTTTATCTTTATATCTTATTTGAAACACTTGTTCAATCGTCTTGAGGTTTAATTTTCCATTTTCAAGAAGAAATGCGTATATTCACTTGTGCAGCTCCTTTATTCAGAAGCAGTAGCGTTTCACAAGGTGCATATATTATGCATATTTTTCAGAACGCATGCTTCTACATTTACCTCCAACATCAGATTCACAACGATGGGCAGAATTGATGCCACAGTTAAAGAGGTTCCCTGTAAAACTGAAATAAGCAACTTAAGTTAAACTGTTTTTGATCTACAAAATTGAGTGGAAAGGAGCAAAGGTGATGACAATCAATTAATATCACAAGAAGCAGTAACACCCTTCCCCGTGACGTGCGCACACACACATACATTTGTGTGTTTTAATATATACATTATATATAATACAGAGAGAGAGAGAGAGAGGGGGAGAGAGAGAGAGAGAGAGAGAGAGAGAGAGAGAGAGTTCATACTTGTATCTGGAAACCTGAAATAATTGCTCAGGTATTTGGCCACTCAGATCATTCGAAGCAAGCTGACTGCAAAAAAAGTTTTATCAGTGCCATGTAAAAATGAATAGGTAAATGTGGACAAGTTTATTGCTTAACGTTAAAAATTTCATTTGACGGGTGATAACGCTCTGAAATTCGACAAGTAAAAACGTTTAAGTTGCCATAATATACTATACTACAAGACACTTACATGCTAACCAAGTTTGGAAGATTTGACAGTGATTCAGGAATTGATCCCGTAAGATTGTTTTGACTTATAATCCTGCTTGCATGAACAAACATCTTACTTCTGATAAGATTAAAATTGGGAAGATGCTTATGAAATTCTTACAGTATGCTTACAAGTAAGTGAGATTCTTCAGGTTGCCAAGGGAATTTGGTATTTCTCCAGTTAAATGGTTATTTTCCAGATCCAACATCGTCAAATTCGTCAAATTTCCAAGCTCCTCAGGTATCTTACCAGTTATACCATTTCCTTGCAATGATCTGCAGTAAACATCCGTATCAACTAATTGATTGTAGGCAGTTCAGTGAAGACATCTCGAGTGGATGATGACAAAAAGTATTTCTACTTCATGTTTGCTAACATATATTCTTTTGAAAATAGACATTTCTTCCAAAAATAGAGTTCTTGAAAAAACAATCACTGTTTTCTTAAAATAATTGTTTTTAAGGAAAAAAGATATAGCGAATCCCAGGATAAGTGCCATCACAGAATCCCCTTATAAAACCTTGTTTGCATTACAATCAACACCTGAAACTCAACATTGGAGTACTTGTTGATGATGAACTTCATATATCAAGACAAACTTTAATCTCTAGGATTACCAAAAACTCATAAGTACATCATAATGAGTCATAGCTCATTAATGTCAAACTTCCCGACTTAACAACCCCCTCTCTGTGGCTATGGAAATATTTAGGCTTCATAGTATCTGGTTTGGAATATTAAATTCATTTAAGCGGATTAGTTCCCTAAATGTCCTCGATCTGGATAGCCAGATAAGTCACCAAGGATCTCACATATATAATGAAATGATCAATTCTTATGCAGCAAAACTGAGTACAATAGTGTATTTTTATTTTTTGTTGGTAAGTCATCTATGGTGGATTTGCAAGCAAAAGTTAATCCAAACAATATTAGAATAAACATGCAGAGGCCAAAAGAATTGGTTTGTGAGAAATTGTTATCAATGAAGAAAAGATGTCATAATAAAATGACTCTATGAATTAGTAAGAAAATATACTGCTTGCTATCTTAATAGATAATGATAATAGGAGCATAATTTTATAAATAGAGAAAATAATTCAACATAGCACCCAAAAATCAAGACCTACACAGATGTTTATTACTCCCATCAAAGATAAACCAACATATTAATTTCTAAAAACACAGAGAGAAATTGCATCAGGCAAATTATGGTAACCAAAACTAGAATAATTACACAAACAACAAACTGTATTGCTTCAACTTCCTACACATACAGTGACTGTAGGGTCGTCAAAACCCCTAATCTTGGAGACAAGGTTCCAGAAAATCCCATATTAGTCAGTGACCTGCAAAAAGATACATGATCATGCATACTTAAAAAAAAAAAAAAAAAAAAAGNAAGAAAAAGAAGAAGAAGAATATCATGCACCAGCTATAAAGCTGGAAGTGACGCAAGGGATAAAACGTTTTCTGAATGCAGCAACTTCTGACATTCAGGAAATGGTATTTAAGCATACACGAATTCAGGAGGAAAATTTCTTATCATGAAGTTTCTTACAAGGTGACAACTTTGCTATTACTGTCACATATAACTTTGGACCAAGTGCATGGATTGACTAGATTCTGATTCCAATCTGTGAGCTGAAAAGCATTTAGTGAACCCTTCAAAGCATATAATGCATCTCCTGAAACAGGTGCCAAGAATATGAGTTATCCACTAAAGTAATTTTGCCAAACCCACACATTCAACTTTGAAATAAGAGGTCTAAAATTCTCTATCTCTGGCTGAAGCTCATTATAATGTGAAAAATAAAAAACCAACATGGCAAAACAGAAAAATGTGAAGCCAGAATGAAAAACCAAAATGTCTTCCATTTCTGCAGACAAGGAGAGGGGAGAAAGGTATGTAGAAAATTGCCTCGTGAAAACTTTCCTCTCATTCACTCGATATACGACTATTACTTCCATCAGTAGTTCCCAACCTATTATAATAAAGTCAAAAGGACACAACAGGCCAGCCCAATATGTTCTACTTTCTTCTACTGATATGAGAACTCATAATGGCAGAAAGAAAAAAATGAAGCGAGATATAAAAATGAGTGTATATTCTACAGCAGTTGGATGACTTATACAGTGACAATTAGCATAATACCTTGGGCATCAGGTGAGACGAAAGAATACAAAAATGCCAGTGATATAACTGCAATAAGCAGGTCCATCTTCATTAATGCCATAGCAACTGATCTAGATCAAGTCAGAATCTGCTTCCAGTCATAACTTCATACATTGCCCTTTTTACATGTATAAGCATCCAGCCTCTGTCAAGTATTCAAACAATGCATTAAAAACATTAGAATTTTTATTTAGCCACAAAAGCTCAATATGTGATACTACCCTAAAAAGGCAAATAAGCATTGATATCAAGTATAAATTGATGGGTGGGGAAAAGGATGATGGATAGAAGATTGATTGTTAAGCAAGACCTGCATTTGTGAAAATCAGTTAAGTTATAGGTCATTGCTTTGCCAGGCAGAGATAATCTATATTTATTGATTTCTTAAGAGGGAAAGCTTCTAGGATCAAAACCAATTGAAAGCCAAATAAAGCTGAAAGAATCCCCATTTAATTGCTCAAGACCCCATGGGTAATAATGTGTAATGGACTAAGCCTTAATCCCTACTTACACGAGCAATAAATAAAAAACAAGCAAAGCTAACGTGCGTACAGTGATTACTGGTTCTGTTAAGAGAGAAACCCGTATAAATGTATTAACTAGCATATATAGACTTGGATTACTCCTCTTATTTCTTTTTAAGATAGAACCTCAAGACCAAATATGATAAATAAGCTCAAACAAACAATTTGATCAGTTTTAGAGCTCAAACAAGTATTCGGCTTCCAAGATTGGTGTGATCAAATGAGTCGCCATCTTGAAAGGAACATATTAAGGGAAAATTTTACATCGATTAAGTATACAAATATTTACCAATATTTAAGGGTCTAAGCTACTTTGTTTTATCAATCTTTTAAATGTAACCTAAAGTCTTAAAGGGTGTTTGATATGATAGAGATTAAAATTAGATTTTTAGTGAATTGTGATAGAAGCTTTTTAAATGTGTGATTGAAAAAATGTGGGACCCATGAAAGATATGATTAATATTGATTGTTTGACTTTAACTTAGATTAAAATCAGATTTTAATCCGGCTCAAACAGACTCTTAATATGATATTAAAGTCTACTAAGCTCAATGAGCAATTCAATCAGTCTACATCTCAAAACGAGATGTCGAATTCCAAAACTAATTTTCTCAAATGAGCCACTGCTTAAAGGTTTGGAATACTTCTCTTAATAAGATTGATCTTGTAAAATTGAACCTCAAGATCCAATAAGTCCGCCCTCAATGTGAGAGGCACTTCAATCTGCCAGCTGTAGTTTTTAACTATAATAAAGGAAAGGAGTATAGGTCTTCTCACATTTGCCACACACCAAAAATGGCCCCAGGAAAATCCTTTATACACCACGAATATTAGGTTGAATCAATACATGTATAATGCATGGCATAGCCAGGATACCCTAAAAAATCGCCAAAAAGTCAATAGAATATATGTTCAGTATGATTAGGCTCCACATGAACAGTATTGTAAAGGAGTTGTTCTCAGAGTGAGTTCCACTGAGGAATTCTACGGTGCTCCATGCCTTTATAACATGTACCTTTAAATCTATGTTCAACTTGAATGAGACATTATTGTTATGTCTCACCATCGAGGCTCCTAGTGGAAGGCATGCCGCAATCCAAGTGGAGACATTAAATCAGATCTGACAAAGTTAACAAAAACTCAATTGATCAAGATAAAGAAGTCAAAGGAGGAGTTGATCTCATTGTTCCGAGTCTCTTATGTGACCGAAGCCGTGTCTCTATACGAAGCTCTCTAGGCCGAAACACCCTCCCCATCCAAAGCTCTCTCTGGCCGAAGTGTTTCCTGGATTTTAAGGGATATGCAGACAATCTCTAGAAATGATTAAAGTAACGCTTATATTAATGAATGTCAGGAGTGTCGCTTGGGATGTAGGACGGCTGATCCGTTGTCAATGTATTAAATGTATGGCAGATACAGTGACGAGGCTTCAACCAGAGAGATGAGGTCACGTGATTCTGATTCAACAGCTACCAAGTCGACCAGAACTCTTTAAATAGGCAACTCTTGTAATTCATTGAGGGGTAATGCAACTCTAAACACTTGAAATTATCTTTGATTGTATTTTACTTGAGTTTAGATTCCTTCTACTTTGGTTGAGTTGTTTATGATTGTTTGCTTATTCGCAATTATCTTTGATCGAATTTTCGGTATTTCAACATTTTTGTCTCACGTAGTAGAGCATTTTCCACGTCCATAAATATCATCCTTTTTTGTCCAAATTTCCGGTTTAAACATGTTGGAATTTACTTGTATGGATGCGTGTGGGCCCGGCATCGGTTCTCCACATAACCGGTCAACAATCATCATGCTTGGACTTGGATAAGCAGACGGAGAATCCGAGTGAAAGAAGTAATGAAAGTAATACAGTAAGATCATTTTCTATGGTAGCTAGCAAGGTTCTCAATCAGATAGCTTTACATTGTCCAAAAACATTATAGAGTAAAAAACCAGATTAATCCAGAAGAAGAAATTGGGAAAAATCCTCGTATTAGAAGCCCTCAATTTAGCACCTAATGTATTGAAAAAATGTCCCAAAAATCTTTATAACAAGAATTAAACAACTAAAACCACCTCCTCAAAATCTCCAACCTTCAATTTCTCTCAATTCTATAATCATGAGCATATTACAAACAAAAGTAAAAAAAGGAGCATATACAGTGTGTACGTGTGTTTTTGTCAGTTGTGAGAAAAAGTACCTGAGAGAGAATCAGAAACGGGTTCTGATTAATTTGAAGAAGGGTCTCTTGAACTGCAATTTTGGAACAAATCTGAAGTAAAAAGAAGCTTCTGTGCTTTATTTTCAACAGTTCCACTTTTTTTTTTTTTACCGTAGACTTGCTGCAAGCATGTGCGTTGTGGTTACGAAGAAAGAAGACTCGCTTTTTGTCTCTACACGAATTTCTAACATCATCAATTCTCTATCGAAAAACAAGGGACCGTGATTCGGAAACTGCTGGCTCCCAAAATCCCAACTGGTAAAATATTTTGTACTTCTAAAATTCACTAAACAATTTTGACTAAGATTTCGAGTGCAATTGGTGTGGATTAAAATTAAATTTTTAATAAATTGTGATAGAAAATTTTAAAATGTGTGGTTGAAAAGTTACGAAACTCATGAAAGATGTGATTAATATTGATTGTTTATCTTTAAATTAGATTAAAATTTGATTTTAATTCGAAACAAATATGATCATTTTATTTAAACCATGTTTGAGCCATATTATTTTTCTAAGAATGCATTTTAAATAGTATTTTGGTGGGAAATATGTGATTGAAAAATAAATAAAAATTCTGAATTTACGTGTAATATTATTTTATTAAAAATGTGTTGTTGAAAATAAGAAAGAGAAATGGATGGTGTTAGCTTGTCATCGAAATATGCATTTGTTAAAAATATAGAACTCATTGAAAATACAAGAATGTAATGAAATGATTGAGATAATTGCAAGTCTTTTACATTTAATACATTTTTCAGCAATACAATTTGAAAAAAAGAAAAAAAGAAAAAAAATGAAAACTTTGTCTCGTAACATTGATCGTTCCAAATGGTCAACTTCAACGCCTATTGAATTATTTCGAGCATAAATTTACTTTGTTTTACTTGTATGTTTCTAATATATTTGATTAAAAAAAAAAAAAAATTTCCTTATACAAAAAATAGTTATTTTGAATTTCTATAAAGTACGCTTTTCAAAACCAACCTTTTATTGGAGATGGCAAAATTTCCTACTCTCAAATTACCTTTTCCTGAACTTTCTCATGAATAATGTTATTTATCATTATAACGATAAAATATTGATGATGTCGCAACTTAAGTGGTATAATGAAATAAAACAATTCAATCATCATATAAGAGAGAAGAAAATTGAATCGTCATATCATATTATTTCTCATAAATTGTCGCATTATAGCTATTTCATCATTATAATGATAAAAATATTATTATTATTGAAAAATTAATTAATTTAAGGATATGATAAATAGAGATACTTTAATTATGTCCATCCAAATATCCTGACCAGACAGATAAGGAAATAGTCGTCCCCCCATTATCCCTACTTTCTATCCATATATTTTGTAATACTTACAATTTATTATCCACTTATTATTTATATATATTCCATACGACATGTAATTTATAAGTACTTAAAAATTTTAAGTTGTGCCAATCATTCACCAAGTAAAAGCAAGCTTTTAAAAAAAAGTATATTTTTGTATTATATATTGAATAACATATGAAGAGAAAAACCAAATTGTAGTAAAATTGAGACAGAAAATCTTCGGTCAAGGTTATGAATTCCAAGTTCCTTTACCATTAATATTTAATGATTACAATCCAATAATGATTACAATCCCACTCATCCCACTAGCCGAAGACCACAAGCAAAGCCACCACAAGTCAATTGATATTATCCATCACACATTTTAGTGGGGTTGTAAAGTTTGTGACTTGTGTGGACAATTCAAAACTTGGACATCTTTTACTAATCAGTAGAATTTATCTAGAAACATTCAACTTGAAAAAGACTACAAATTAAGATTGGACGCATTTGGATCTAGTGTGACTCCCTTTCAAAGAAATCATTGGTTCCATATCAACTATAGAACCGAACAGAAATCGATGGTTCCGTTCCAATTTGGTTCGATTCAATTCTTTAGTTTAAATTCAAAGATTATGAAAATAAAGTATGAAATTATTTGTGGGTGTCTATTATGAAGGAAATCGAACCAAACCATATGTCAATGATAATCTTAGAAATAAAATCATTTGTTCCATATCCAATTATAGAATCGAACCAGATCCGATTTCAATTCCGATTTCGGTCATGTCATATTCTTTATATTGAAAAACTATAAAAATAAAGTATGAAATCATGAAAATAGACAAAAATAAAGCATGAAACTACTTATCATTCTTGTAAAAATTCACTCTAAAACTCAAGATCAACTCACAAAGGTAAAACAAAAATGATAAAAGTATTAAATACAGCATAAACTATAACATTTGAATTGAAAATCAATTCTTAAGAATATTCATAGAACAATATAAATTAAAAATACATGTAAAATGTATAACATGATTATCTTGAGTGGTCCTCAAGTTTTGATAGTTGACCACTTTAAAACAACCAGAAATTTGAGTTTTTATCGAATATTAAATTAAATATATATATTTTTTCTTGCATTAAAGCTATAAATTTATAGCTTATTTATAGAATTATTTGGATTTTTACTACCCATTAGGCTTTCTTGCAAAGGAAAGAAGAATAAACATATTGAAAATGAAATTTTGACGCAAGATAATATTGGGATTTAGTGTAAAAAGAATTGGTGCATTTTAATGCAATGCACTCAGCAAACAAAGAACTTCGAAAAAACTGAATTCATTATTAATTCTCAAGGTAGTATTGAGAATTAGATTAAAACAAATTGATTCACGATGCGTGGTCCCAAAATCAACCATTTTACTAGTTCTATCAAATTTGTTCGATTCAATTGGGTCCCCAAAGAAATGTCCTCCCCTACTAATAATTTTGCTTGATGGTAACATGTCACTGTATAGAGTGTGACTCTCAAAGTCATGCATGACACATGTTTAATTCGGAGATTGATGGTAATGTATGGAACAACTTGATAGCAGATATATGAAACTTACATAAACATAAATGTCAACAATCGCCCAACTGCTCCAATAAGCTCTTTATTTGTTACATCTGCCTTGTTTTAGAGTCTATCATCTCTCCTGTAGATACAATTGAATTATAATTGAAAATGAGACTAAATTTAGGGCATGTTTATCTCACTTTATTTGAAAACATTGTTTTCTACAGTAACATTCTCCACCACACATTCAAATAATAAAATATTCTACACATGCCTCCCGGGGCATAGCTCAGTGGTGCAAAGGACAAGAGTGAAGTAGTCTCTGCTGAGTTGGCAGCCACAGTGTGAGGGTTCGATTCCTGCCTCTTACAAGGTTTGGAATTGGACTCTTTGTGGGCACCAGTATCGCAACTCTTGTACCCTGACCTGCTGAGACACATCCTGCGATTTACCTCCTTCACAATGCTCTAGGGACTGGGCGGGTCGGGGCCCTCAATATTGGGGTTTAACCTTTTTTTAATAAAATATTCTACACATAAATCATTAAAATTTCTTTAAATTTTAACCACACATTCTCCAAAAAACACTATTTAAAATTTCATTATTTCTCCCATAATGAGAGACAAACAGGGGCTTAGATTTTCTTTCTATTGAATACCTCTCATTTAAATAGTTATAGTAGATATCACGAGTCATACTTGATTCTAAAATAGATCTTGCCTGAGGATAGATAGGACTATTCTAGTGAGATAATAAATATGCAGATCCAGAGTTCAATTCAATCCGGAAGGTCCGGGAAGACTATTGCGGCTTCTCTCTTTTCGAGAATTTATACATCTTTTATCAATGTATGAACAGCCATCTCTCGAGCACACGTTTATAGTATTTTTTCTTATCCCCCCCTCGTTGAAATAGAAATGAAATTATACATTAGGATCTTGCCATCAAGTTGCAAGAGGATTCAAGCCTAAGAGTCCTCTACAATGTATAAAATCTCGATATAGAACAAGTTTTCATTCCAAACAAAGTAATATTACCCACAATACAAACATCACAAGCGCATAATACTAAAATATTAACCTGTCAACAAATTATTGATATAAACTGAGCACGTCATTTCCTAATCAGAATTCTAATAAACAGCAATTTGGAATTCAAAAAAATACATGAAAGATAATTTTCCCAGTGCCAAGGACACAGAAACTTATACTAGAGAGCTCATACATCATAGGCGTGTAACAGCAAGACTATTAGAATGCTACCTCCACAACTGCATAAACCGTCATAAAGACAAAGAGAACATCCATTTTCTGAAGTGATCAGGGATGTAATTAGAATACGATTCACCAAAATGATTCCATCTTTCAGTAGTAGGGCATGTAGCGCATTGGCCTCCTGAACCTCGGAAACTTCCTGCAACATGCAGAAACATAAGTCACTTGTTTTTACTGGAATTACACTAGGAGGTTGAGGTAAATGATGATTAGAAACTCACCCGTAACCATATGGGGGTACATACGGCCTCCTGTATCTATATCCGAGGTAAGGATTGAAGCGCCTTCCACGATATTGTTTCATTCCAGGAACATTTGTCCTTTTTGCCATAACCTGCAAATGTGTATATTGAAAAGTTATACACCAACCAGGCAAACGACTTACCAACAAACAAATATTTCCATACAAAAAATCTCCATCTAGAAATTTTCTTTATTCTTGCCTCATAGACCCAACATTATTCATGTTAATTTCCACATAAATGTTGCCACATTTAAGATTCATTTGCTTACTAACAAGAAAGACGTAGTAACAACGTAAATTTTCATTGCCATGTGGTTTTCTTTTGTTTGGTTAGTTGGGGGAGAGGAAGAAAGAGTAAATTTTGATTGACGCGCCTTTCCTTCTCTTGTTTCTTTTATCTGGTGTGTGCGCGTGTGGNTTGACGTCCATGCAGTTCAGATTCGTTCAGCTGTAGAGCTTCTTGAACAGCTTCCTGTTCAAGAAATTCCACATACGCAAAACCCTTGGGCTGCCCAAACTTATCAGTCAAAATAGTCACACGATTCACTGTTCCGCATGGCTGGAAATGCTGCTGAACTTCCTCGGGGGTACATGCATAATCAACCTGAAATCAATGAATGGCAAACTGAATGAAAGATCTATTTCCAAGAAACTAATTTTACACATTTATCTCATACTATTTGATCCAAACCGCATCAGAAGACACTACTAGTGTATATGTGCAATGCACGTGTTAAAGCAAGAAAAAAGAAGAAATGATATCATCGTTAACGCAGTTTTTCTAACCACCAATAGAAGTACTTTATCGGCCAACAGAATTAACTCCTCTGACAGGCTTCATTTTTCTATTTCATCCACATTAACACGGACCTCTTCTTTCATCCCAGTATGTCAATTCAGAACTGGGCATTACGTATTTACTTAAATTCTAACGACCCACAGATATGAGCTTATCCTAGTGTGACATATTGCAGTATGTAAATGAAGAGCAAGAGATTACTGTTTAGTGGCAAATCTACCCTCTCCAGACATTCAAGGAAAACTCCTACATTTAAGATAATTTCCTCTTCCTCATATACAATCCCTATAAGAGGGAGGTTCGACCTCCTGCCCGGGATTAATTTTATGCTAGATAACCTCTTAATAATAAAGTCTCATGCCTATTTAAAATTATTCTAGCAAAACTAAATACAACAGTATTTGAAATTCATGTTTTGCTTTTCACATTCGTCAAATCAAAATTATTCATATCAAGGTTTTCAAGTTATCGTGTAATCTAATGGATACTGATTTGGATTAAAATTTTATCTAAGAGAAATATTATTGCGTAATATTTAAGATATAAAGTAAATAAATTTCTCCCCTAAGGTGGTTTAACACAATATCATAGCAGCAAAAGTTAATAACTTCGAGTCTCAATGCCTTTTATTAATGAAAATTCCTTAATACAAGCGAGAATGAAACATTATATTTCTTTAAAATAGATGTATTTCATAAACGGATCCTGATAGAACCACGCCATTTGTAGAAAATGATTCAGATTAATGAAAACACAAAAATTTTATAATGAAGGGTTGAAGAGCATTTCTTAAATGGTTCTTTTGTCAGTGATCTGAACACAAAAGGGACAAATAAAATAAGGCTGCATTGAAGTAATGACACCTCACCACATAAGGTTCAATAACAAATCAAATCTGAGGCATTGGCGTCCACCACCAACCATCAGCAATGACCCTTGGACAGTATAGGCATGGCAGTGACTAGCCTCTTCAAATGCACATGGATTTGTACTCTTGTGCATTGTGTGGAATTTTACATCACAGCATAACTACATAGTTTCAACCACTCACAAAACTTTTGGTGTTGAGAAAGGCAGAAACTAGCTCTGCCCCGGTGCAGATTTTCAAACCTTTTTCAATCACTACATGACCCCATTTAGCATTCACCTTTTTTTATTTTCCTTTTCTAATTTTTTTTCCTCTTCCTCTTCCTTTTTCCTTTTTCTTTTTTTCTTTTTTCTCCTTTTTTTCTTTTTTCCTTTTTTCCTTCTCTCAAAATACTTCTTTTATATTTTTTTTTTACATGGGGACTTGACAATATTTTTCCTCTTATTATTTTTGTCTGTTCCTTTTTCCTTTCCATTATTTTTTTCCACTCATTACAGACAGGCAGGTATGAATATCCTAGCTAAAAAGCCAGCCTACTTAAAGGCAAAAGAACTCCTTTCACCATCAATACACGGTTAATTCCAGTGCTATTCAGGTATAAAATGACCTGCGGTAATAGCAAGACAAGTCAAACCCATGACTCCTGAAAAGCATCCAAATCCAACAAAAAATATAATTTGAGCAAATTGCAGGATACGTAACAAAATAGTAAAATGGAGAAATAACTTAGCATACAGTTTACAAGAATTTAGGATGCATTAATACTGAAATAACAAGAGGAAACAAACTAGCAATTTCAAATGCAGGCCCAAAAACAGAAGTCAAATAAATTTAAAAAAAAAAAAAGCAGCACATGTATCATCTCCAATCTGACTGGATCCTACCAAAACATAAGTCCACTGCCTAACCAAAGAGATTCTATGATTAACAAATTACTGGTTTGATGATATTCATGAAAACCAATGTTTAAATTTCAAATCAATAAAGATCCATTTGATAACTTGAATTCATTTAGCGCTTTTTCTATTTTGTTTCAAATATCTGAAAACAAGAGTTCTTATGAACAACTAGAAATGTAAGAGAAAATAAGAAGATGATTTATCATGTAAAGCATCTGAAAAGACAGTCATCAAAGAGAATGTAACACTTGATCTTACATTGCCAACATAAATGGATCGTGAATCAATCTCCTCCTTTGCCTGTGAAGCAGCAGCACCGGTAGGATCTGCAAAAGACAAAAATAAATAAACTGTGGAATCAACAAATTGTGAAGGAGAATGAACAAAGATATCAAAAGAGCAACTAAATCATTGTTTTTCGATATTAATTACAGAAAGAAGGCAGTGACTATTTCATATTACAAGAAAATGCAGCCAACAATCAGAAAGCAATTGCTAAGGCACATAAACTCAGTGAGTCATTGTGGCTATTTCATGCAAATCAATATCTGTTTGTCATTTTTACTTGTAACACTTGCTTCCTGATGGGCATACAGGAGTTTTCTATGGAGATGCCTTCGGTTCTGTTACATCTACTCCAACTCACAGATTGTTCCTGCCTTCCATCATTTACAGTCTACAGAAAATAATTGTCCCTATACCCTATCTCTTCCTTTTAACTTTTCCCATAAAAGAATACAACTTTTGAAGTACCTGAGTTCTAATTCTTATGTTGTCCACTACTGCTAATTGTTGCCATGCAGTGCTGCTTATCCTATATTATGTCCTTTTATGGCTGCTTGGTTGTGAATACCTTTCAGTAGCCTCTCTCTCTCTCTCTCACTCTCTCTCTCTCACACACACACACGAAAATGCAGTGCTGCTTATCCTATATTATGTCCTTTTATGGCTGCTTGGTTGTGAATACCTTTCAGTAGCCTCTCTCTCTCTCTCTCACTCTCTCTCTCGCACACACACACACGAAAACGTGCACACTCATAGAGAGTGAGAGACCAGCATCTCCGGTTAATTTTAGAAAAGTTGGTGACTATACAGTGTGTAAAAAGTCAATTTTTTCTTTAAACTTTGTAGGTGGGAATTGATCAGCTTTGTTATGCCAGCCATACATCTCCTAAATTTTAAATGATGAGTTTTCAAATTACCAGCTTTGTCTGCTAAGAAAAAAATCTCACAATCGTTCAAAGTGGTTAAAATAGATGGTTCAAGTATGAATATTATGCACATCTAGTTACTATTTTTGACGGATAAAAAGTTCTGAACCGAAATTCGAGAAAGAGAACCCAAACAATTTTTTTCGATTTCATAAGCGGGTATTTGACTTCGAGGTTCCAACTACATGTTATGTTGATATGCCTATTTAACAAC
>CAIGRB010166918.1:0-11358 GCA_903798255.1 Fraxinus quadrangulata
TAAAGTTTTGGTCATGATAGTAAATTTGCACTTACTTGTCTTTTAAGGTGTCGAATTTATTTTAAATGCTTATGATGGCATATTTTAAGTTCCTATTTTAAGTTCCTAAAATTTTAAAAATACAGATACACTTATTGTTTTCACCAAGTAGTCCTTAAACATGATTTTTTGTCTTCAAATAACTCTTATCTATTCAGCCACACATTTTAATTTTTCTCATTCCTCAATGTGACTTTATTTTTTCTTTACTAGACATTTCATTTGAATTTTAATAGCCACTAAGTGTCATTACCCATTTAATCATTTAAAATCCACAATGTTAATTATTATTTAAGAAAAAGAAAAAAGAAAAAAGAAAAACTGCCATTCAAATGACAAAGTAACATGCACATCACTTTCCACCATTTATACCCATTAGGCTTTTCATTTACAATTTTAATACCCACCAATTAAAAACCATTATGATAATTATTCAAAAAAAAAAAAAAAATTCCATTTCAATTGAAAAGTTAGAGTGCACACGTTACCTCATAAATCTACGAATTATACACCTAATTAATATTCCACTTATATTTGTTTTACTCCCATATTGATTATTGCCAATTGCCAATTGCATTTTGTGTTTGATAAGCAACAATTTTCTACAATCCCTAAGGCCATGTTTTCTCTCCTAAACTAAAATACTTATACATAAAATCATTCGCCATTTTTTTCATAGACTTAGTGCACCTTGAATTTGAAAATTTTCTGAAGAAAAGACTAAGAGTACGCTGCATTTCACTACATATTGAACGTCAAATGATATTCAAACTCCAAGCATTCAAGGTAGGGATGTTTACGACACTTTTGTATGTAGAATAAAATTATTTGTTTTCGATTTGCATTAACATGTTATTGTATTACTCATGAGAGAATGGAAGCACCCCATGGGTGGTTCAAATAAGAGATGATGAGATGAATTTTGATTCATGAAAAGGGGTTGTTAAAACCTAAAAGTATGCGGACTGCTCGATCACCCGTTCGCTTTGAAATTGACGGTGACACAAATAACCAAATATTGCAATTCTAGAAAACATATTTTTTTTTATCTATTTACTTAAGTGTTTCCTACTGAGTATTGCTTGTGATACTCACTCCTACAAAATTTACAGTTTAATTGAAGGCATGTCAACGATTTGGCATGGTGGCAAGTGCTCGTCGATTTGAAATGCTTTGAACTTTTAGTAAAATTTTCATTCGTGTAAATCTCTTATGAATCCTTAGACGATACTTTTAAAATGTTTAATTTTCTATTTTCACCTAGTTTTACATACATTGCATGTCAACTATAACTTAGAAATGTTGGAAAGATTATGCACGAAGTTTATTTATTGCTGGATTGAATCTCAGATTCTATTCTCCTACTTAAAAATGGTATAACTTGGGCTACAATACATATTTTAGAGTGGAATCAGTGAGCTTTCAAAGTTCTATGAGTCTTCTAATAGTAGTCTTTGGAATTACCCTAAAATATTAACTAAAGAAAAAGTTATGTCCATTTTCGTAGACCGCATCGAGTAAGTTTCGAAATTCTGTCTAGCATAGTTGAAAAATATTTTCGTGATTCAAATATTATTGTCGAGACCCCAATTATTTATATGATGTACGTATATGAATGACATAGTTTCCGCTAAAATTTCATAATTTTTAGTTGACATTTGCTAGGCCAAACATATTTTTTTTCATTCCACTGCTGCACAATCAATAGTTGCTGAAATTCCTCCAATTTTTTTCAAAATCAAATTACACCATAATTTTCTAAAGTTTACATAGACATATATCTTCCATTATAATTTTTTTATATGTCTTAAACTCCAATTTTTTTTCTTATTTACAATTTATTTTGGTTAGCATTAAATATGTCAAACAAAGAAGAAGATTATTTTGAACGCTTTGAGTTTCGAGAATTTGGAGCGTCACACATTAAATGATAGATTTACTAAAATGTAATATCATATGATTCATTTAATTGAATTTATTAAATGTGTTTATGTAGACTGGTGCTCTAATATCACTGATTTTAGATAACATTATTCACTGGTGCATAAAAGTTGACAAAACTGTCCCTCGAAATCCTAATTTTAAAAATAGCCAGCAGCTGTCTAAGATGTGTCTACTCGAGTGATATACATTGCATTGATTTTAGGGTTGACTCAACTAGACAAAGATGTTCATTTCTTCTGTCTACCTTGCTCGAGAGGAGTTTCTCTCACCTGGGCGAACTATATATGGCTAGCACTCATATTTTGACCCATATGACGATTTTCGGCCTTTGGGGATGGACTCTACACTTCAACTCTTCCTTTTTTGTTCAAAGAACCTCTCGTTTTTATCTTTACTATCGCCATTGCACTTTTGTCCTAAAACAATAAAAAATCCTAAAATTTAATAGAAATCTATTTTCAAATTAATGACTAGTACAATCAAAAGAAACAAAACCAATGGGAGAAATAAAGACAAGGAGATAAAACGAGGTATGATGTAGCAAATCTCCTTAAGCGTATTTCGCTATATGCACTAGTGCTAACAAGATTTATTAAACTTTTGTCTTTTAAGATGCAACCTTATTCCAAATTCAGTATTGCACTACTCCATTTTGTCACTTGAATCAAATTATTGACGGTACTCTTCTTGAATGGAATAAAAAACGAACTACAATGGCTCGAACATAATTTTATTTCTGACGAATATTTTGGATGAAATTTTATTTTAGCAAATAAAACAATCGAAATTTTTGAAGAGATGAGAGTTAGAAATCAATTGTAGTTAATTTGGTGCGTTGAATTCTAGAATAATGGGTCCCTTTAAATTGAATTTCAATTGTGTATTAGGAACGTGTGCACATTTTTGTCCGATCAGTCTTAGCCCTTAAATCACACCACTTCAAATTGTACTGTCTAGATTGTGTCCCCTTAAAATGGTCATTGATTATTTAGTATGCACTTGTTGCATAGTAACGAGCATATCCAGTCATCACACCTCTACCATGCAGATGGCATGCTAGACGATTGTATGGGCAATTGTCACTACCATGTGATCTCCAACTCACTGAGCTACCTATCTGCCACGACATCTAACCATGATTCCATTTCTAAAAAATTCAAGGCTCCTCACAATGATATGTACGTGAAAAGCACAAAATATGGCTCCAAAGCGTCCAATGCAACCTTTACTATATGCACGGACCAAGGCTATGGCCGACACCATGATTCGTTGATCTCAAGTCTTGAGCTCAGGCAACTAGCTAAAGTTAGCCTAAGGCACTAGTGAATATAACTACTCAAACCTCTGTGTTTAAGCCATTAGAACACGTGCTATCAGCTTTGGAAAAATATTTATTCTCTTACTCCTCACGAATTTCTCTTTGCGTCCCCTAGGATTCAAAAATGCTAAGCTCCACTATTATGTATTGATCTAGAATTGCAAGAGGAAGACGATAAAGATTAGCGAGAAAGTGCATTTTGTGGTGCAAAGAAGGTATATAATCTTTAATATTGAAGTTTCTGAAGATCGATAGCCTTTCAATAAGTTAAATATGTTCGGACTTTGAACTACATGGACATACCATCACTGTACATAAAATGTCCTCAGCAAAATAGTGTCCCTATTTCCACGTTAGATGAAATCTCGATTGCGAGTTTGTATATTTTTCGTTAAAGTACAAACAATATACAACTTTGATGCAAGAGTATTAGTTTTGAAATAATAGAGACCAAAGAAAACTTTAAAAGGTTGAGGACTCCTTTGCCACATATTTTAAACCTTGGTGACAAAATGTGCAATTTTTATTTACCAATGAAAAAATCACATAATAATTACGAGCACCCACGCGTCAACACTCTATTCACTCATTTCTATTGTCGGCAGCAACTTACGAGCGAACAATTTCACAAAAATCACGTAACTGCCATTACCTGCCATCTATCTTATCTTTATTCAATCCCAGTGCTAATATAAATAAATCTCAACGGCTTCTCAATTCAACGCTCGCCCTCTCCGTAAATCACACATATACAAATTTATATACATTGACTGAAATGGACGATCTGGTGAAGGGTTTAATCAATGTAGCGTTCGGTCAAGGAGAAGAAGATGACAGGAATCGCGATGAACGGTCCAGATCCACGTGGGCGCAGGTTAGCACTGACTCCACTGATCTTCTACATCTGAATGATCGTCGTTTGCTCATTAGGATTTAATGGTGTGCACTAAAATGCGCAGGTTGTGTCTGGAGAACAAGATGATCATGATGAGTCCATCTCCAGCAGTGATCGTCACAATAGACAGGTAAATTTCGTTTCTAAGTTTTTTTTTTCCCCTTTCATTTTTACTTGTGTAAAAAATCTTTGAATTAGAGTGAAAGAAAACTGTGTGTAATAATAATAATAATTATTATTATTATTATTTTTCCTTAAATTTTAGGAGGAAGAGAGAAATGAGGAATGGAGATCTGGTGAATCGCGGCCTATAATGAGACCCCCAAAGGTTAATTGATCTGTTTCTTTCTCAATTCTGTTGGTTTTAGTACTCAAGACATTATATGTGAGTTCTAATCATATTTTAGATTTTGGAAATAATCTGAAGAAAGACGAAAAATAAACTACAGTTGAATTTTCGAGATCTCCCAAAATAAATTTTGAAAAGGGTCTATGTCAGATTTCACATGAATTCAGATAGATTTCGTGTTTGTTTTTCTGCCTTAATGTACTCAGCAGTGTGTTAAATTCATGAAATTCAGGCTGTGCATCAGGAATATGATAGAGATGATGACAGTAGGCAAGATAATTATAACCAAGTCAATTGGAACCAAAAGGTTTGTTTTCATTGATTTCATATTACTTTTGATCATTTAAATTTTCTGCCAAACATAAAAAATTTGGGTGGATTATTTACAGGAGGGAAAGGAGGCTGATGATGGTTGGGAGACAGTTGGCAAAAAGCCTGTGAAACAGCATTATAAGGTTTCTATATAACTCCTCCATCAGTCTTGTTTATTTTTTGTTCAGTTGAGTTTGACATGTGGTTGGTGCTGTTCAGTTATGTATTAGATTCATTAGGAAGATGTAATACATTTTGCAATGAATCTTACATCTAAACTTCTTTGATCACACTTCTTTGTAACATGCATCGAGGCACTTCCCCAGATTAAGTTGTTTGATATTGGCTTCTGCTCGTAGTTTGTTTTCTTTTGGATAGGTAGTTATGCATATACTGAAGCAGCAGTAGTTTCTTCTAGTAACATGATTTTAGTTCTCTCTCATCATATCTCTGGTTTCTTTTCTCTCTTATTTTTTTCATAATTTCTACATAATATGCAATAATTAGATATATTTTACTGAAGTCATACAAAGTTGCTTTGCAACTTGGTGTTTAGCTGCTTATGGTATAAACATGAAAAGGATATATCATTCTTCTGACTATTTATATATCACATTAGCATAACTAATCCAATGTGTTTAGAGCCAATTTTGTGTCCCAGTGTTTGCATATGCTTCTATCATTAGATGTGCACTGTACTGACAGCCTTTTGTTTTGTCAATGTGAATCCTCTATGCTTTTATTGCTTGTAATACATGAAAGAAACAAGATGTTGCCACTTGTTTTGTATTGTCAAAACTTATACTCGTGTTTCTAGCTTATTCTCCTGGTTCATACATGAAACATATTGGTACAGGCACACAAGGATCAGTGGAAGAATTACAAACGTCCACTTGGTGAGCAAGAATATTCTAGTGAGGTTAAGTATGATGTTGGCATTGAACCTTCTGGAGAAGAGCTTAATGATCTCTCAAAAGCTCTTAACAAACTCTGGGAACTTGACTTAAACCGCTTGGTACCCGGCAAGGACTATCAGATTGATTGTGGTGAAGGGAAGAAGGTCTACCAGAAGGAAGATATGGCAGAAGGGAGCCTGTTTTCCTGGCTGAGTGAAGAAATATTTATGAGGCCCACCTTTGCACGTTTCTGCTCTCTTCTGGACAACTATAATCCACATGAAGGGTATAAAGAAAATGTAACACCTGAAGAGAGACAAGAGCAAGCAGCATTTATTGAAGAGATAAGTAGAACTGCACCAATCAAATATCTTCACAGATATCTTTTTTCCAACGGCATCGTACCTGAGAATTATGAAGATTTTAAGAGGATGATGACAAGCCTCTGGTTTGACCTTTATGGTCGAGGTGGTACATCTGGTTCTTCTTCTGCTTTCGAACATGTTTTTGTTGGAGAAATCAAGCAATGTGGAGAGCAACAAGTTTCAGGATTTCATAACTGGCTTCAGGTGCTTATTTAATTTTCGTTTTTAATCTCTATTTGTTGAAAATTCCCAGCTGCACTCAATATGAAACTTATTCACATAAAGATCATATCCTACTGTATTTGTCTCATTTGTCCATTGAGGACAAGGAAGAAGAATAAAACTAAGAGGTTGATTGTTTTCAAGATTTAGATTTGGAAATTGCATTATTAATAACAAAAAGAAAAAGGAAACTGGATTTAAATTGAGTCAAAGGGGGGAAAATTGAGTCAAAGGGTGATTTAGAAGTTGAAATTTTACCCCCTATTCTGTTTGTCATAGCTCATAATACATACTTTGCATTTAAAATTTGTTCATACACTAATCTGTATGTCTTGAAGTTGATTCAGTTACTGCCTAAATTTGACTTGCATTTCTATGGTTTCCCTGGCACCACCAACAATTATATGTCCATGGGAAATTACATGTAGCTTCAAGCAAGTTAGCTTTTGTTATTTGTTTTCACTGTGTAAATTTATATGACCTGTCATCCACAAAATCTCAAAGCCCTTGCTACTGGAATAAGAGCACCTTAATTTCTTGCAGTTCTATTTGGAAGAGGCAAAGGGAAGGGTGAATTATCAAGGATACATTCTTCCGCGGAGGCGTGGGCCAATTGTAAGTAGATTTTATTTTAATATAGCTGGATTTGTTTGCTGAGAACGTAGAGGACATGACATGTGAAAATATGATCTCTCTCTAAGATTCTATTTTCTTCTCAACGTTTTCTCTGCTGTCAGATATGGGATCATACCATATATCCCTAGTGTCATTTGCTCTCCTCAATACGTGGAGCATGTCTATCACTTTATTTACCAATTTTACATTTATTTGGATTTTCTGTAACACGTTAACTTTTGTTTCTAATATGTTACCTCCTGCTTTTCTTTCTACCGATTCCCATAATCTCTGTGAATGTTTGTGCAGCATGCATGTGAAGACCCTTTCTATATAGGTGTGCATTCATGTAACTATCTTATAATCATTTTGAAAACATTTATTGAAAATAGTATGGCACAATAGAACTTAGTCAAAATCATCACAACAATATATTAAAATTACCAATATCCAACCAGCTCAAGCCAAAAATACGATGCTAAGAATTTTTCGGATACAAACTCGACTATGAACAACCCTGATAGTTTCTATGCACGTTCAAATACAGGCATGCAAGTGTGTGTGTGTGTGTGTGTGTATATACTAGACAAGCTACACTATCACCTATATTTACAAAGATATATACACGAGACTACACCACTCGTTACCTCTGTACTTGTAGAGGTAAGTTTGGAATTTCTCCCCTCCCTATGTCCTAATTCTTTCAATTAACATACAAGGTAGGGGACAATAACATACTGACATAGAACGCAAAGAACAATAACCAAAATTATAGAAGAAGGCGAAACAGGGGAAAAAGAGAAGGGAAAGGAGGGGAGAAAGAGAAGAAGATGGGGAGATAGAAAGGGGAGAAGATTCAGAGGAGAGATGCAGAAATTGAAGGAGAGGAATATAGTTTTATCCATTAATAGACTATTATTCCTAGTTATAACCCTATTTATGGATATATAATTCATGTTTAAACTCATACATGCTTGGAAGATTTTTTTTTTTTTTTGGGTGGGGGTGAAGGTCACATGTAAATATGTAAAATCTTTCACGTAGTTATAATAATAATCTCGCCTTTTATTTATAATATATTAAATATTACATCAAGTGAGAATTATTTTTTGGATAATTATAGCTCTACTACAATTCAATTATTTTAATAATACCTTATTTTTTGTTTTTCAATATGTATTTAATTTATAAACTGTAGTAAATACTACAAACCTTGTTTTTGCATGTATACACTGTAATAAATACTATAAAATCCTTGTTCATGCATGTATTTTCCTATTATTAATTTTTAATTAATTAATATTTACATTCATTTAAATACTATTAATTAGAAATTCACATTCAAGAATGCAGTTCATTATTCACGTCCATGTATGCTAATTAGCATCCAGTTTTATTTAATTGAAAATTAAATTATATTCATTTAGTAAATTATTTAACATTCATTGTCACATATATATTTCTTGGAATTAATTCTAAATTAATTAACATTCACGTTTATTCTTGTATCGTATGTCATTCATCTTCATTTATGCATTTAGTTGTAATTCTAATATTCATATTCAAGTATGCATTTCATTATTTACGTGCATGTATGATAATTAACATTTATTAAAGCTTACACTTCTCTCATATTTAAATAAAGGGTAAATGAAGGGTCAAATAATAATTTTATAGGACTTACAAAACATTTCATAACGTACAACACACGTTCAACTCAAACTAGTTTGATAAAATATCTTATAAGAACTAACATTAAGTGCTCTCTTCCTTTTGTTATTTGTCTTGTATTGTAGCCTGACACAGAGACACAGCTGCTTACGGTTCAGTTTGAATGGAATGGTGTTCTAAAGTCAATCTCAAGCACTTTGATTGGAGTGAGCCCTGAGTTTGAAGTTGCAATATATACCCTATGTTTCTATTTGGGAAGGGAAGAAAACCATGTTGAGCTTGGTCCGTACCCTGTAAATATCAAGTGCTATCGTCTTGGAAACAAGATTGGATCTGCTTTTCCGGTGGCAGATTGTTAATTTTGTGCGTCAATGGTGGCTGCTCCCAATTACAGGAAAATTATGTCACTGAAATCAAATGCCTTATTTTATTGAGGCTCCAATTTTATACATTTAATCTGTTTCCCTGTGGCAGACAGTTAAATAGCAACAATCGGATTCATAATATGCTATCTATTATAGTCCACTCATTTGATTTAAGATGCGAAATCAGAATCCTTTTGCTTTTGATGTACTATGTAACAATATTTGAAGTTATGATTTTCGTTATGGAATGAACTATCATGTGCTCAAATGTCATGTGAACTTGTGCATTTTCGATGATTGTGAATGTATGCATGAATGCACTAGCAACGTGTCCTTTGCAATCAAGCCTGGCACATAGTATGCGTGCAAACAGTTCAGACACAAGTGTAGATATAACTCGGTTGGGTTGGTAGTGCTCCGGGTACACGTTAAACTTTGTGTACATGAGCAGTATACTCGACCTTTCTGTATCTTTCCATATTCAACCAATCATAGTAATCGTGTATGTACATTATATTTAACTGCACCTATGTAAATTCGGTAAATATTACTGCACAATAATTCTTCGAAGATTTGCACATTTATCCTTATATAAGTTATGTTTACTCTGCACTTGTTCATATGATGTAAAACTTTCTCGTTCAGCCTAAAAGGGGAGGATGTAAATATTGAACCTTTCATTGAGGTTTTGTTAATGGTTATACATTTTATTGCATTAAGGTTTTGTGGCCTTGGTTGTTACAATCGAGGTATAGTAAGTATTGTCCACATGAACTTGATATACATGTGTTGGGATTCGATTTTCTACCACATGCGAGAAATGTGAACCAATCGGGTGAAAAATTGATCGGATAGTTGTAAATCAAATTAGTAACATGATCAAATTAACATAATCTTCTACAACCTTACACTTCTAAGTTGCTCGGAAGTGATTTATGAGTGAAAACTTAAAATGAAAAGCAGGGGAAAGCAAAGAAATCACTTACATCACACTAGTATGTAAAAATGCTTGGTATGTAAAATAGTGTTTGAAGAGAATATCGTTGGCCAGTTCTCGTCGACTAATTTTAGCAGTATGAATGCTATTTTGTATTTACACATTTTTCCAAATATAAATATCTTTGATTTATTTATTCATTTTATGTTCTATATTATTTAATATTTTTTAAGTAAACATTATAATTTATAACGTAAGTAATTTTGTCCATAATGGATGAATAAAGTTGGAGTTATTCTTATACCTTTATCTACCTCCCAAATGTATTATTAGATTCTCTAGAATGAGTAAATTATGATGGGATCATAGGGAAGAGACTGTGCATATAAAAGTAGTAGTATCAAAACAGATGAGCCAATCCAATCCAACTTTCCTTCTAGGCTGAATGCAAGCGCAGTCATAGAACATACAAAATATAAGTAAGGATGAGTTAATATTAATAATAAATAATGTTATAAACAATTCCATAAACAAATTATCCTCACCCAAACTTAATCTTGACCCTATGTAGAGGGAACAAAGCAAACAATTCCCAGTTCGATTAATTTGCTCGACACAAATTTGGGTAGCTGCCACTTTCAAAAATCTCAGATGGCTTCGTCGACTCATTCTGCTGGTAAAAGTAGAGATGCCAATAGTAAAGGTCACGACCAAAATAATGAATCCAATCCCAAACCATGTTAACTTGTAACCTGACAGTAATTTGATTTCAATAATCTTCAATCAGGACTCCAAAGCAGTTTTCGAGTGGGAGCTGGTGGAGCCAATCCTGGTATATCTCCAATATCTTTGTTATTTAGGTTCACAAGCTGAAAATTTGACAAAAAGTATCACAGACGAGCTACACAAGATGAACAGTAATGATGATAAGAATAATACTACTTGTATATAAAGGAATTACATAATAATTTACATACAAATGAGATGTAAAGAAAGAACGTGGGGGAAGTTTTTTTCTTATTTAATTGAAGAAATTCCGACTCAATCATATCTCACTACATTACGTGCATGTAAACCAATATGTACCTATAGTGATAATTGTGTCTATCAAATATAAAGAAAAAATGCAATTTCTAGGAATTGAACAGCCACACCAGCAACGAAAATAAGTCAATTTGCAAAACAAATAAATCTTACGATGAGTAGCAGCCGTAATAGAAAGAGTAAAAAGAAAAACTATCTCAGGCATCTCTCCCCCCTATACCACCTGGCATTTCTAGTGACAATCTGCCGACGTAGATTACAAATCCATTTATTGAACATATAGTCCTAAAAGTTAGAACTTGTACAACACTCCCAGTTGAACGTTACCGTAAGAAGTCGTGGCACAATATAATATTGCATGCATATAAGTTGGAAATGTCTGATTG
>CAIGRB010166951.1:0-12817 GCA_903798255.1 Fraxinus quadrangulata
CATATTTTATTTGCATACTGCATAATTCCATTCTACATAGTCTTTCAGTCAGATAATTTTCCAATTTTTGGTGATATTGTTCTGGCACACGTTCTGTTCGCCGGAGTAGCTTCTCTTGTGCTCAGACTCTGCTGGTCTTCCGTTGTATATTGGGAAACAAATGCTCATTTTAAACATCAAGCACATACGGTGAGGGGGCGAATCTGTTTTAAGAAAATTATGTTCGCACAGACCTCGGGTTAAAAGTTCATTCTTGTATTTTATATTATTGTTCTGTTTTGTTGTAATTCTGTTTCTGAAACCAATAATTCAGATTAACAAATTCAGCGTTAGTCTGATATTAGTTCATTGATAATAATATAATTATCTTACAATTTTTGATCGTATGGAGACCAAAGAAGTGTTATAGGCAGATGAATCATGCGACTACTCTCTTTCGAAGAATGGAGGAAGAAGGTTTCCAGCCTAGTAAAGTTTATTTTTTGGCAGTTTTGAGCTCTTGTAACCATGGAAGGATAGTGAATAGGGGTGAACTTAGGTCAGAACGGGTTGCTGGATGAAGCATATGAGCTAATTAAAGGATTGTCAAGTAGGTGGACGCCACTGATTGACGTGCATTGCTTGCAGCATGTAGACTTTACGGTAAGGTAGACTCGGGGGGAACTTGTGAAGCGAGAACCGGAAAAAAAATTGTGATGAAAATCTTGTCGATTCACTTATTTTTACTGAGATTTTGCCACTTTGCCGATGAATTCTACTCGACGCAATGACATAATCCTACGTGAAAGTAGATGATTGATAGAAAAGCTGATTGCATTTTAAACAATCTAATGATAAAATGTCACTGCTGTAAAATGATTGTACTTGTGTCACTGTTGGATGGATCATATCAATAATTCAAACATGTAGGAGAAGGAAAAGAACATAAAGAATGACATGGACTGCAAATAATTTGTAAAATTTGACGAAATGTACAATTCGGATGCTAAGGATGTGTTTGAGCCACATTATTTTGAAAAAATGTATTTTAAAATAGTAGATTGATGGAGAATGTGTAACTGAAAAAGAAGGAAAATTTATTGATGTGATAAAAAATATTATTTTATTGAAAAACGTATAGTTAAAAATGAGAATACGACTCAAACATAAGCTAATTTTGATTTAAAATTTTAAACTACACCAAACATATTCTCTCTTTTTACTGGTCTACGGGTTTTCCATAATATAACTGGTTTAGTACAAAGCCCATTTAATCCAATGAGTAACAAGTTATATTTATAGCCAAAACAAGTTCAAATGAATGGCTGAAAATCCAGCAGGTTCTACCTGCTTTTTGTAATGATGGCCTCGTCAATATCTTCAAAATCCTTCGTAAACCATCCTGAGTTTTCACTGATTTCTAGTTTCGTAGTACCGATTCAGGGAGGTTTCAGTAACGCTTTTTGCCTTAGCCATGTTCATGTGCCCGTGCCCGTGCCCCCGCCCCCGCCCCCGCCTAAGGCAATTTCATCATGCTATAGAAAGAAGCACATAACCAGGGTATCGTTACTCAAGAATGATGTTCCCAATGCAATTTCCAATGAAATTGCACATGGTAAACTTCATCTGGTTGTAATCAGAGAACTACGCATGGTTATTGTAACCTGAGTAGGAAAGGTACCTAGATTTTGATCCCATTCACAACTATCATCAGGAGTGATAACCAAACAGTTATTTAACTCCACATTCCACACAATTTTAAGAATGTTATCGACTCATCATACTCTTGTCAAACTCGTGTTTTGAAGTTTGAATTCATTATCCAACTAAAAATAGAAAATAATGGTAAAAGCAACCATTATTTACTGAGATTATTCTGCGCAACAATATCCATAAAAGTTGGCACCAGATGAAATACAAACACGTATCAACATTTGGAATCACCATCAAATCTCTAATTATCAGCAGCTCTGAAGATGGTCAACAGAGATAGGAAGAGGTTGATGATATCTAGATACAGCGCAACTGAAGCCCAAATGTAATCGTCATAGGTATATCGCTTGATCAGATTATCGGTGTCGTAAATGATGTAACCACAGAATATTAGTGATGCAAGGCAGCCATAAATCATCACAGATATCCTCCCCAGAGGGAATAGAATCTGCAAAATATAAAGACGATATAAACAGCAGTCCATTAAATGAACAATAGCAATAGATAACTGAATAAGCAACAAAAACATGTACAAATGTGAATCCACAAACCTGAATCAGAGCAAACAACATAAGTACAACAACAGCACCGAACAAGAATGGCCCTAGGAAATTGAAATCATGACCTCTCTTTACAGCCCAAAATGTGTATAAAGTGAGACTAATAACCACCGCGGCCGTTAAGATGACCGACTCCAGAATAACTTTTCCTGCCACAAATTCAAGTCGCATAAAACATCAGTAGACTATTACCAAAACCTCTTATTAATAGAAGAAATTCAGCAAGGCAATTGGTAGAAACTATACTACAACTAATACCCATTAACATCTTACCAAACTACTTGATCAAGGATGACCCTGCAGATATATTGTACACTAGGTACATTGATGCTTAAGCCAAGTTTAAGTATCAAGTCAATCTTTGTAACTCTTCAACCATTTGACCTCAGATATCATACTAAATATTTAATTCCAAATCATGCCCAGTAAGCAAATTTCATAAGACCTTCACCTATATACAAGTGAACAATTATCTTTAACAAATTCTCAACATTATATGGGTCGACCTAATTCTTATATACAGACATTGCAACACAAAAGAAAAGAGGGAACTATTAACCTAAGGAAATTATTCTACACAAACCTCAATTCCTCCCTCATTCAATACTTTAATGGGTCTGAACCGGGTAGCATAAGGTATATAGGATATGAGAGCGCCAACAAATGCCCAAGGAGATGAGCTACATTTTGGTGCCCTTCACAGAAACTTTTCTCATTCAAGTTCGTAATTTCTATTTGATTGTTCAAACGTTAAATTAATTTCGACATCCGTCAAAGTTTTATACAATTGATGTCAAATCAAATAATGAGTTACATATCACGGAAATAAATAGGAGATATTACAAGCCTCTTGGCATCATACTATGCAAATTTCGTCATAAATCCACAACTTAAAGTTCATTTCTAGTAAAAGAAGGCTTCTTAAATTTATTTGCAACTCGTACTCCAGTCAACAATTTTTAACTATAATAACAAGATGATATCCAAAACCTTCATCTCAATACCAATTTTTTCAAAAAAAATACATGAAAATAAATAAATAAATGAAGAACAGAATCATTTACCACTGGTGAATGCACAAGTCAAGCCCACCGCGAAAGCAAGAGAAGCAGTAAACAAACCGAGCAAAAAATAATTCACTGGATGCTTCTGGTAGTAGTAATACAAGGGGCACAAAACTGCCATTACAGAAACAAAAAAATAAAATAAAATAAACACATAAAAACAATAAAATCCATAAATCAAAAAACCCACTTTCAATATTTGAAAGATTTGCAAAAGATATAACAAGCATACCAATAAAAGGGGTGATGATTAGAACAATATAAAGGGCCAAACCCGCCCCAGTTGTGGTAAAGAAAACCGACACTTGACGAAAAGAAACCACAACAGATGCAACAGCAATTGTGAGAAGCAATTGGATAGTGACTATGGTATATATTTTCCGAATGAACGACCACCGGAGTTCTGGGCTCTCCAGCATCATCGGATACAATGGACGGCGACCCGACTCCAAGTCATCTTTCCGGTACGGTTGACTCCACATCTTTCAATCAACGACAAACCCAACAACTACAGGAATTTTCGCGAAAATCTTTTAGCAATTTGAAATTTCAATTACTTAGCGAGGAAGCAGTGGAATTTATATATGAGGCGGCAATTGAATGAAAAATGGATTTATATATAAAAGGCCAAAACCCTTCTTGATGTATCCTTGAGTTACACGTGTCAGTTTTTTCACACACTGTTCTTTACCATTCCAGATTTCTCCGGGTTTGTCTTTACTTCCGAGGAAATACGTGAATATGGCCAGTTGACCATATTTAAAATTAAAAAAAAAAGTGTTAAAATAGGGCAAATTTCAGTTGACCATATTTAAAATAAAAAAAAAGTGTTAAAAAGGGGCAAAATTTGCCCTCATCTTCCCCTCCACATCCATGATCCAACAAAAGGAAAAATCGAAAAAAGTGAAAAAAAAAAAAATTAGTCGAGATCTAGTTGACCCTTCCACAACCTCACAGTCGACAAGCTAACCACCACAACTATTCATCGGAGAAGTGAGGTTAGTTTTTTGTTGTTCTTATGGTTTTGATTTTTTTTGAATGATAAAGTTTAGATTTAACATTTTTTTTGTTCATTATTTAGGTAGATGGTTGAGTTTCTATATTAGATTTATTGTTTTTTGGGACAAAACAATTTTTTCTTGCCGAAAATGGAGTTTTTCAACGAGAAAACCAAGAAAACACAGTCGGCCCATGCAGCCAGGGCCGATTATAACAGTCAGCCCAGACTGTTTTTGGGCCAAAAACAGTCTGGGCCGACCTCGGCCCAGAAATTAATTTTAACTTTTACTTAAAATTAAATTGTAATTGTAATTGTAATTGTAATTTTAGTTTTAATTAATTTTAAATTTTTATTTTTATTTAAATTAATTTTGTTGACCTCGGATCTCCGATGTCGATTAGTTCGGATGTTTGTATGTGATAAGCATATATTAATGTGAGCTCGGGTGGACAAGGTCAGCTCGGCAATAGTTTGGCTTGCGCAGGAAGTCTGTGTGATTTTTCGAGGTCAAATGGAGTATAATGATTGAGGATTACTAACAAAATATATGGACAACCAATCAGCGAAATGCACATGAAGAGGTATTATGTCAGCGCCCACATAATCGTCCAATTAAACAACTTAGCTTCCTCCCTTAAATAATTCATTAATTATTGGGGACCACCTGTAAACTTGATTCATGATGACAGACCGATCTCGACAACCAATCAAATTGTACCAACAAGTGTACTTCTTGAGCTCGGAAAGAAGTACGGTATACAAGCATACGTTCTCCTATAAAAGAAGGAAAAAAGGGGATGAGGACACGATAAAACACATTAAAAACTTTCTTATACCTCTCATACTTCAAATATCTCATTTGACAAGAAAAAGGGAACCATTGCATTACCATTTGTAATCATTTGAGGATACATTAATCAAATCCATGTTTTTCCTTTGAGTTGACTTGAAAGTTGCTTATTTAATTTTCAAACGTTACCAGTTTGGCGCTAGAAGGAGGGCTCCAAACTTGAAAAATAGTCATATCTCTCCGTAAAACCCACGAAGTAACAATATCATGGATGAGTTTTGAGCATCTGAAAATCATTCTCATACTCGTCCCGAACAAATCAACAATCCACGAAATGCTGAAATGAGACGAGGCCAAAATGAAACAATTGACTATCAAATGGTGGCAATGAGGAAAGCCATTGAAAGATTGACAAACGTTGTCAATAGACTAGTACAACACCTAGTTCGTAATCTACCGCAGGATACCGAAGTGTAATCTTCCCATAGAGGAAAAACCAGGCGACTTCCCACCAGAAGGACTCTCTGGTTCTCAGGTGGAGAATCCACCAAAAGTCGAACCAAAAAGTTAAGAGATCTTTTATGACGGCAAAACCAACTGCTAGGAGAACAAATAGTGTATTTAATAGGCTGGGTTCTCAACACTCTTTAACACCTACCAGTAGACACGACGAGCTCCATACTAATCACCATGTGGAACGACTAGAGCCTGAGATGAGTGCCCTGAGGAAACACATAGCTGATTTGGAAGCTAGAAATAAAGGAAGCATAGAAGAATACCTCACAAAACATCATTCTCCCTTCACCGAGGACATCCTAGCAGAGCCCTTACCAGGAAAGTTGAAAATGCCGCAACTAACCGAGTATGAAGGTGAAGGAAATAGCCAAAGTCATTTGGATAAATACACTTCTTGGATGGAATTACAAGGAACGAGAAATGTCATAATGTGCTGCGCTTTCCCCCTAACTTTGGCAGACAAAGCCCAAAAGGTGGTTCAGAAGATTACATCAAAGATCCATAAAAAATTGGAATGATCATGCTACAACATTTCTCGCCCGGTTTATGGGTTCGAAAGCGAGAACCATACCAAATGAGCAGTTGGTAAGCATCAAACAAAGAAAAACTGATTCGCCAAAAGTTACCTGAGCAGATTCAACAAACATTCCATGGAAGTAGAAAAGATCTCTGACGATTCTGTGCTCATAGCAGTCCTTTCAGGATTAAGACCAAGGATGAGATTCTGGTGGTCCGTCCATGAGGATGGACCTCAGACGTACTACGAATTCTTGGGCCGAGCTGAAAAGTATATAAGTGTGGAAGAAGCCACATTTGACCATGAGGATTGTAAGCTAGGCACACAGTCTCCGTAACCAGCAAAAGGAAAACAAATAAGCAAAGATTCAGGCCATGAAAAAATAAGAGATAGAAGGGATCAGGGTAGCCCGAGACCATATCCCGACAAATTTCGTGAATATCATCCATTGAATGCCACCCTGGAAGAGGTCTTTCTGCAAGCCGAGGAGAAAGAAGCACTTCGTCGACCTCCGTCCCAGAAAAAGGAAAATTTAGAGAAAACTCCAGGGATATACTGTCGATATCACAGGTCGACAGGCATAATACCGACAATTGTCGAAACTTGAAAGAAAAAGTGGAATCTCTGATTCACCGAGGTCACCTACAAAAATTCGTGGCCAAATCTAGGGAAGCGGGTCAAACGAACAATAGAGAGCCAAACCAATCCAGAACAAATCAGTAAGATCAAATGAATCGTCAAGCTCAGGATAATATCACCTAAGCCGAAATCAGAACTTTGATAAGTGGAAATCAAAGTGTCGAAGGATCCACAAGGGCCAGGAGGAGACGACGCACAACGCTTGCGTTTGGCAGAATTATAATGTGTTACTTTCAGAACCCGGGGTCAGCATAGTTCCGCACACAGAATGGTTTGGATTTTCAGAAGAAGATTCACATGGAGTTTTACAGGACCAAAGCGATGCATTAGTCATAGCCTTGGCTATTGCAGGAGTACTAGTACGTCGAATCTTGGTTGATAATGGAAGTTCAATTAATATGCTATATTCTCGAACACTGGAGCAAATGGGAATCCAAGAACGTTATCTCTAGTTGTATTCTAGGAGGTTACAAGGATTTTCTAGGGATCCTATTGAAGTACGGGGACAAATTGTTTTGAGTGTGGAACTGGGAGAACCCCCTTATCAAAGACGGATCCTAGTAGATTTCAGCATCGTAGATCTTCCTTCAAACTATAACGACATATTAGTAAGGCCCTTATTACATGAATTACAAGCTACGACCTCGATCTACCATTACTATAAGAAGTTTTCTACTCTAGGTGGGTCTAGCATTGTGCTCGGGAATCAGGCTAAAGCAAGGGCCGCAATATTGATTTACACAGTCCCCGAGTTCAAATGTTGCAAGGAAGCAAGCAAGCAAAGAAGAGTAAATCAAAGAGACTAGCTGTTGCCGATCTCACTAAGGTTGGTATCTCGGAGTAACATCGCCAAAGTTCTCTCGATGATCAATGTCTGTTTGAAGAAAAATATGCAGACCCAAGTCCTTACCCTGGTATCATGACACTCTCAATACTCATAGCAGGAATCATTATACCCATGGTCCTGATTGACACATGGAGTTCCCTCAACATACTCTATGTCCACACGTTGGAATGGATGGGCATTCCATTGAGCTTTTTACAACCATATCTCAACATGATCCTAGGGCTCAATGGGGCCCTTATTAAAGCTAAAGGAAAATGGGTGGAAGTCGAGCCCCTAGCTAAGATAATCGAGCAAAAGACTACGGATTTCATTTGAAAATTCATCATATGCAGATTTGGGATATCACACTCAATCGTGACTGACAACACGAAACAATTCGACAACTGTCGCTTCACCAATTTTTGTGAAGAGCTCGGCATCTGGAAACACTTCTCTACACCAAATCACCCTCAAGCTAATGCTCAAGTTGAAGCGATTAATAAAATCATCAAGCATATCCTGAAAGCTAAACTTGATGTTTTTAAGGGAGGATGGGTAGATGAACTCCCCAGTGTGCTGTATTCTTACTGTACTACACCTAGGAATAGCACCGGGGAAACCCCATTCTCTTTAGCCTTTGGAGTTGAAGCTATTATTCCCCTCGAAATAGGAATCCCTTATACTCGGGTGATGGCATATTGTGAGAATGGGAACGAGCAAGTGTTAAGAAGAGAGTCGGATTTGGTAGAGGAAAAAAAGAAACGAGGTTGAGATCAGAAATGCAGTATACAAACAACGTAATGCAATGTATTACAATCAAAAGTTCAAGAAATGAGAATTCGAGAAAGCATTTTTAGCAACAAGGGAACTCAATTTTGGGTCCTTGGACTAAATTGGGAAGGCCCTTATAAGGTAACCAAAGCACTACTCAAGGGGGCATATGAACTAGAAGATATGGAAGGAAGACCTCTAATGCATCCCTGGAATGCAGAGCACTTTAAAAAATACTATCAGTAGAATGGTGGTTATGCTTTGTATTGGATGTATTTATAATAAAAACATATGCTTCTAAAGTATAGAACTGCTAACATATCTACTTAAGCCCTGCCCATGAGCAGACTGAGCTAAGATTGCATGTGTTGCAACACTTAATGGATATTCCTAAAAGAAATTACTTAAGCCCTGCCCATGAGCAGGTCGAGCTAACGTTGCATGTACTGCAACACTTAGTGGATATTCCTATAAGGTATTACTTAAACCCTGTCCATTAGCAAGCCGAGCTAAGGTTGCATGTGCTGCAACACTTAGTTAGTGGATATTCCTATAAGGAATTACTTAAGCCCTACCCATGAGCAGGCCGAGTTAAGGTTGCATGTGTTGCAACACTTAGTGAAAATTCTTGTAAAGAATCACTCAAGTCCAAAGTTCCTTACGAAGAAATATCTAAAAACTTATTGTTGAAGTAAAAATATTCAATGAGTAAACCGAAATTTCATTAATTAAAATCAGGAAATTACAAAGAGTTCCTAAGAAATTCTTAAAGACCTAACAAAAACTAAGTACAAAAGGAACTGTTCGGCTGGAGGGTCTTGGGGAGGAACGTAAACATGAGCTACATCTTCCTCGGTAGGAGTGATTCAAACTCTAACTACCTTGGACAGTTGCTCTAGTTCTTCCTTTTGCTCTTTGTACGCCTCCGCCAAGAAAGTAATATCCCAATCCGACCACTCCTTATTGATGTATTTAATTATTTCTCCTAAAGCTAGCGCATAGGCATCCTAAGCCAAGGCATCG
Source organism: Fraxinus quadrangulata (assembly GCA_903798255.1). NCBI lineage: Eukaryota > Viridiplantae > Streptophyta > Magnoliopsida > Lamiales > Oleaceae > Fraxinus > Fraxinus quadrangulata. Next base: position 9,399 of record CAIGRB010166951.1, read on the forward strand.
AAGTCAGGAGAGGCCCTCCAGTTCTCCACCTCCTTGGAAGCCTTTAGCTCAGCCTCCCTCATCCTCTTTACAGTCGTTGTTGCCCTACCCATTGCTTCATCAGCTCTCTTCTTGTCCCTGTCAGCCCGGGTATTAGCCTTCTCCCCCCATGTTAGTAGAGCTTGGACTTCGTCCATCAGCTTCAGTTCCGTAGTAATACGGGTATTGAGCTCCTCTCCCATTATGTTCAGACGATTTTCATAGTTTTTCTCCTTCTCAACAAAGATCGCCTTTTCTGCCTCTACCTTCTCGAAAAGAACATTGGCTTGATCCCTTAGCTTGAGCATCTTGTCGAGCTCAGCCTTAACCTGAAAAAACAGAACATGTTGTGTTTAAATTCATGATAAAAATAATAAATATGTGATATTAAGAATTTGGAAGTTTACCTTTTCAGTTACCGACATCATATGGAGGATCACCCTGTGGTTGTAGAGCTGAGCTGAGATGATGTTTTCCCTGATGGGCATCTCAGTTAAGAACTGTTGCTCTCGATCATTCCAACTCGGAGTCATAAGGGTGACAGATTCCCTCAAAGGGGAAGAAAGCACGACAATTGATTCCCTAGCCGGAGAGGGAGCTCGGAAGAAGTCCAAATAAACTTCAGGTCGGCAACCCACCAAACCCTCAACATTCGGCCTTTGCAGATCAGGACATTTTCTTAGGACCTCGAAGAGGAGGCTGTGGTAATGGTGGGAATAGCCAAAGGGAGAGGATAAGGAGATCTGGGAGGCGCAATAGGAGTGGCGTAGCTGTCAGCTCTTCGGGACGATGGCGCTTTACAAGAGGCTGCTCAACTTCAACCTCGGGCTCGACCTCGTCAAGCACCTCTGCAGGGGCCAGTTGTCTTTTCGCCTTAGCAGCCTCAACTGCTGTGACCACCTTTGCTGCTCGAAAATTTAGCATGTCTGGATCTTGACCTTAGACAAAAGTTAATAAAGGTGTTAATCCCAAAACTCTGAATAAAAGTAAAAAGTCAGTGCTGAATTAACTTACGAGAAGAAGTGGGGAAAGATGGAGAAGGTCGGCTCGATACCGAGGTCGGTGGCAGTATCCGAAGTAAGCCCGCCTGAAACAAATTCGCTTCCGAGATCACGAACTTCTAAGACCTCTGTTTGTTGGAGAGAGCTCGGATGGAATCTGCTTGTCTTTGAATAATCAAGCTCAGATGGCAAGGTCTGTAAACTGCAAGAAAGAAAAGGAAGAATTAACATAACAGTTTAAATACGAAAGAGCTAAATTGGAAGTAAAAAGTAGTTATTACTTACAAAATGAGTGATAAAGAATAGGGACTATGTCATCTCTATCCACCTCGACAGGATGGAACTACCAATCTCACAGGACAAAGAAAAACTCCTCCTTCCATCCCTTAATTGAGGATGGAGTGTCTAAATCTAATGGGCCCCCTCGTCCTACACCTAATGCTGGTATAACACCAGCCATATTCTTCCCATCTTCCTTAAAAGTAAAAAATGAGTTGAACTGGGATATGTTCAGCTCGGGATGACCTAATTGTTTCCACAGAATTAAGGTCGCAATTAGGGTCCTCCACCCATTTGGACAGAGTTAAGTAGGGGCTATTCCCCAAGAAAAAAAAATTCCCATATAATCATTGGAAAGAGAAATCTCAACCCAGCATGTAGGATAGCTGAGTTGAGGGCTACACATCCTGATGGAGGAGTGTTAGCTTGTCAGAAGGGGACGGAATCAGTAGTTCTATGGTACTGGGTATGCTATACTTATCCCTTATACTAGCTAATGCATCCCCTGTAATCACTGACCTATAAGAATCTGCTCTCCACTCTTAATCCCCACTTTTACTACCCCCTGTGACCTCGATTTTCTCATCTTTCATCGTTGTTCCATGCTCCTAGAGGAGTTGGATGGTTGTGGGTAAAAAGAAGTTAAAGGAACTTGAGTTAACATTTCTTGGCAGTCCGAACTAGTAGAGGAGAGACTAAAAAACGGAGTGGAAAAAGAGGACATAGTTTCTTCCTGCTGATTACCCCAGGACTGTATGCGTGTGTGTATATATATTTAATGCATAGAGATAAGGAAATGTATTTTTGATGAGAGGGAATACCTAGACTAAGTCGACCTCACTCAGGAAAATAAATGGGAATGAAATTTTTTTAGAGAGCAAAAATTTGAAAGTTTGATAAGCAAAAGTGAAGAATGAAAAGAGGAAAAATCATTTAAAGGAAAGGAATGTCAATGGCTAGGATCTGGACCGTTCAGATAAATCAATAAACGATTGAAATCAAAGCTTCTAGAAGAAGGAACTTACGTGCTTTATAGCCCATGCACAAGTTATGGTGCGACACATGCCCAAGTAATTTATTATTATAATGATTACAGAAATTGGAAATTGTGCCTATCACTTCTTAAATGTCAGTTCTTCACCTATGTTAGTATTGACCTGGGGGGTAGCTGCTGACCTCTGATCTCTGAGTTCGATAAGTTCGGATGTTTGTATGTGATAAGCATATATTAATGTGAGCTCGGGTGGACAAAGTCAGCTCAGCGATAGTTCGGTTTGCATAGGAAGTCTGTGTAGTTCTTCGAGGTCAAATGGAGCATAATGATTGAGGTTCACTGACAAAATATATGGACAACCAATCAGCGAAATGCACGTGAAGAGGCCTTACATCTGTGTAGTTTTTTGAGGTCAAAGGGAGCATAATGATTGAGGATCACTGACAAAATCATTGGACAACCAATCAACAAAATGCACATGAAGAAGCCTTACGTCGGTGTCCGCATAATCCTCCAATTAAACAACTTAGCTCTCCCCCCTAAGTAATTCATTAATTACTGGGGACCACCTGTAAACTTGATTCATGATGATCTGACAGACTGATCTCGACAACCAATTAAATTGTACCAACAAGTGTACTTCTCAAGCTCGGATTTGCAGATGACAAAACAGGAAGTACGGTAGACATGCATATGTTTTCCTATAAAAAGAGGAAAAAAGGGAGGAGGACACGAAAAAACACATTAAAAACTTTCTTATACCTTTCATATTTCAAATATCTCATTTAACATGAAAAATGGAACCATTACATTACCATTTGTAATCATTTGAGGATACATTAATCAAATCCGTGTTTTTCCTTCGAATTGGTTTGAAAGTTACTTATTTAATTTTCAAACGTCAACAAATTTATTTTCCTTTTGATTAATTTCTTTAATTTAGTCATTTTTAAATGAAATAAAAAGTTTTAAATTGAAAATTTATTCGGCCCAAGTTAAAATTTTATTATTTAAATCAAATTATTAATTATTTTTGAGATACTAAAATTTATAAATTTAAAAAATAATCTCCTTTTAATTGAAATAAATAATTTTAAATTGAAAATTAGTCGGCCCAAGTTAAAATT
>CAIGRB010166979.1:27981-43552 GCA_903798255.1 Fraxinus quadrangulata
CCGAGTACGAGCCGAGCTCGTTCGGCAATGGGCCGAGCCGGCTCGGCTCGGCCCATTGCCACCCCTAGCTGATCTTGAAGGTTACATGAATTAGATCGGAAAGTCTAGTGGAGTTGGCCAGGCAGCATCTTACTGTAAATTCGTATTGTCTATAGTGGAAGTAATTGGCTTGGTCCCTGAGTTTTTACCCAGTTGGATTTCTCCATCATCAATATTGGTGTTATTTATTACTTTTTTATTACAAATTGCGACAATTCAACTTAGGATAATTGGACTATTTGTTTAACCATTTAGAAATAATTAAAAGTGACTTGTTGCTTATTAATTGTAAAATTTCGTACGTAAAGTTAAATTTAGTTAGTAAACCTCGTAATTTCACATTCCATTTTACACTCTACCTTGACTTACTTCAGAATGGACGCCGACTGATTTGGTTCGCATTTTTTAAAATTCAACTTTGTAAAAACAAGAATGTAACCATTTGAATTCGTGTAAAATGTGTAGAATTGAACCGGACCAAATCCATTGGATTTGGATTCTACAACAACCAATAAAAGAGGCAAGAGATGGTATACACTATACATCTCCACAGTTAAAAAAAAAGAAAAAAAAAATTTGATTAATACTGCAAGTGAATAAACCCTCAACCAAGACGGATTGCCTTCCCACTAAAACGAGCAAAAGATTTTGATATAATTGTCCACCTCAGATTATATATTTGCAAGTGTATTACAACCATAACAAATAAAGTTAACCATTTGAAAGTAGTTTGGCACTTTCTTGAACCTAATTAACTAGAAAGACGAAAGCTCACTTCTATATCTATATTTTTTCATTTTTAATGAAAAACTAAGAGGAAATTAAAAAAATTATTCCTTTGTGGCATTTTATAATAGGATTGTAAATAAACTCAATTTGTACTTTGTAGGAAAATATTTATCGTACATAATCATTTATATTATAGTATTTTGCATATTAATGAGATGTAAAAAAGAAATTGGTGGATTTTTTTTTTATTGATGAGATTTTGATCCAAATCTCATCACATCATTCATTGATAAATTATGATGTATATATAGCACAATCGTGATTCGTAAGTTCAAACTATTAAAGCTCAATGCATTTTTTTAATCATTTCGTTCAATTATTTTAAAAATGTATTGGATTTTATTTTGAATTAATTGTAATCAATTAATGTACTCAAATTTGAAATAAAATGTAAAATCTTTTGGGAATTAAATTGTATAATTTTTGTATTCCATAATTTAATTATTTTAAAATTTTCTAAATATTTGAAGTGAAATATAATGAAAAATAAAGATTTTTTTTTTTTTGTTGAAGTTCAAGAATTGATTCTATTTATTAGAGAAAAATTAAAATATATTTCCACTTTAATATTATAGTTAAATAAAAAAATAGACTCATAAAATTGATCCGAAAACATATGGCGGTTTAAACATTACGAGTTTGTCGAGTTATTCGATTATGTTTTAATGTCAAATTTTTGAATCAATGATGTTTAGAAAAAAATTTAAAATTCATCTTCATAATAAATAATATCGAGTTGAAAAATTGCAATTAATTTTTAGAAAAAGGAAAAAATTAAATATTTTATCTAAAAAAATGCTCCAATATAATAAAAAAGAAGTTATGAAGAGAAACAAATATTTTTAATTAATCAAGGGTGTTAGTGATATTTGCTAAAATAGTCTCAACATCAGACACGAAACGCTGCGTTTCAAGCCGTTCTGAATGAAAAACATATCCGGCGAAGATCCGTATACGTTCAGTTTACTCCGATAGTGCAACCAGCCATGGCCGTCCGATCCGCTGCCGCCAAGCAGAAGCCTATGCGGAAGCAAAATTCCACCATTCAAAAACTTCTCAGAAAACCCAAAATTCTCTTCCCCGTAGCATTGCTCTTTGCGGATGCCGTCCTTGTTGCCCTCATCATCATCTACGTTCCATGTAAATTCGAAGCCGTCAATATTTTTGAATTAATTTTTTCCTTTTTTTGATTCTAATTTTTCGGTTTGTGTAATTTCAGACACGAAAATTGATTGGGATGCATATATGTCACAGGTGAGAGTAAAAGTTCATTATTTTTATAATCTGCATTCTGATTTAAGTGAATTTTTTTCTTCAAAGTTTTTATACTTGAGATTAATTTTAAAGGTCAGTGGGTTTCTGGGAGGAGAAAGAGATTACAACAAATTGAAAGGTGACACAGGGCCTCTCGTTTACCCAGCTGGGTTTCTTTATGTATATTCTTTCTTTCAGTATGTTACTGGAGGCCAGGTCTACCTTGCCCAGGTAATTTTTTCTTTTCGATATTCTGTTTGTGATTTGCTTTTAGTTTCTTGATGAACATAGACAAAAAAATAAAAAATTAACAGGAACATTTCTGCTAAAACTTATCAATATTTTCACCTATCGAAAAATTCATTAGTTAATACATGAAATTGGATGCTATTCTCATACAATGTTTTGGGGACATGGAGTTGTGGCCTCAAATTGGTTTAGAAAATTCACACCCATAAGTTTTCTGGTTTTGAATTTGTGATTCGGCGAGTCAGTATTTAATTTACAGAACAGTGTTAGATTTTGGCAAAGTTGTTTATATTCATGTATATGAATGGAGATCTTGAATGGATTAAAGATGTGGAGTAATTGGGAGAGACTGTAAATTGGTAATTGATAAGTGGGATTTGGATGGAGTTTGCTAGCTTAGCCTTTAGCACAATATCTCCTAATTTGAATGTGAATTTTGCTTATTGACTCTCATTAGCAATTCCTTTGGTCAGTCAGTCCTCCTAGAGAGAACATTTAGCGTTGCAAATCTAACTCGTCAAAATTACACAATTAAATGTCATAAAGGCTAGACATATCTTCTGCAATGTCATAAATATTGCTTTTTCCCATAGAAGTACTGTTTAGCTCCATGGTTTTAAAAAACTATTTGAGGCTTACGCCTCGAATCCTGCCTCATGCCGTTTGTGAGGCTTATGCCTCAAACCTGAGCCTCAAGCCAACGAAGGCATTCCAAAGTTTGCCTTGTGTTTTTCAAACATTTATGTTATTTCCTTATAACCTAAAATGATTTGCGGGTTCTTTTATTTTTTTCCTACATAAACGGAGGGAAAAAGGAAAGGAGAATACACCACTGCAATTGTGGGATGATGACAAAAAAATGAAAAGTAACTTGTAATGAGGATGATGACAATGGTGTAAATGATTGATTCCCTTAAAAGGATATATTAGGAGTAATGATATAAGAAATTTTTTACTTGCCTCCACTTTTAATAGTAGATTATAAAATTTTTAGATGATTACTGATTTGAAAACTTATTATTTTCAATTTTCTCAATCTATTTTATGTTTGTTTGCAATTTAGACCTTTAGTTTTGTTAATTAATTTTATTTTGGATATTTTTAAAAGGGTTATGGTATATTGCAACTATATTTTTGTATTTTTATATTCTATTAAATTCTTTTATTATTTTATATTGAGGCTTATGCCTCACGTCACAGTGACAAAAATGCCATAGTACCCGATTAAGCTTTTTTAAACATTGGTTTTGCCGTGTCTCTTCCTTTATTCGAATCCATGCAGCTGGTTGGGTAAATTTTCTAATTCTGGATGTATTTCGAAGAATAACCAAATATTGATGTCTTAGATTTTCCCTCCTTACATTAGTATCCTTGCTTGACCAATTAACCGCGAGAAAGAAATCTCTACAAGGATCCATTTGTCTTCTATAATTAGGGCTGGACATGGGTCGGTTCGGTTTTCTTCAGAACTGAATCGACCCAAAATTTTCTGGTATTTAATAAATGGAACCATTGAGTCCAAATATAATTATGGAACGGGTTCGGTTCTGTTTGGTTCGATTCGGTTCTGTTCGGTTCCGTACCATAATTAATTTTTTTAACATTTACAGCAACACTACATAAATACAACTAATGAAAAATTCAATCGTAACTTTTATAAATTACTGTAGACCAATTTAAAAACATATAAATAACAAACTGACTAATAAGATTAATTCAATGTATACAAATACCAAAAAGTAGATACTAATATTAAAATATCAACAATCCATATCAATAATTCCTTTGCTTCAAGCAGCCTGCATAAAAAAAATGAAATATAACTTAAAAGTTATAAAAATAAAATNAATTTGCTAATTTATTTAGAAAAATTAAAAAATTTTAATTAATTCAATATAAAATTTTTTAAAAATTATTTGGATACGGTTCTTATTCGTTTCTTCGATTCTTGGTCTAGAACCGAGAACCGATCCAAACTTATCGGTTCTTGATTCAGAAATCCGTTCGGGTATTTAACTTGTGAAAAATCACTCCGTTCGGTCCGATTCGGTTCGGGAGTTTTGTCCAGCTTTATCTATAATCAGATCCCAATCAACCATCTTTTCGAGTACTTATCAATTGCTCTGAACATCTTGGATATCTTGTTGATGTTGTCTGGTATCAGTGCAATGATCACTTAATTTAGTGCACCATATATACATGGTCAGATCTCCCCACCTTTGCCCTTTCTGTTCCATGGTTTGGTCATTAATTTTTTAAAAATAAAAAGGCCGTAAAAATATTGAATTATCACATTTCCATTGGAGTCAATACCTTCCCTCTTCAACTGTACTACAGGCTGTCTTCGTGCATTCATTTGTATGAAACTATAATATAAGTGGTGACTCGTGTTCTTCCATCATTGCAGATTTTGTTTGGCTTTCTCTACATCGTGAATCTTGGAATGGTCTTATTCATCTATTTGAAGACTGACGTGGTATGAAACTTTCTACTCGATTTATGATGTGTTATTTTTGCATTGTTTGAAGGAAGCTGCTTGAACTGTTTAAATTAATATTGACCATTTCATCTTTTGATTCCCTTTGTTAGATAGTTTTATAAGTTCAGACATTCAAGCTCTGTTCACTTTTATTCTTTGGTAGCTAATGCCAATTAAATTGCCTTGCAGCTCCCGTGGTGGGCTCTTTCCTTGCTTTCTCTGTCTAAAAGAGTCCACTCAATTTTCGTGCTTCGCTTGTTCAATGACTGTTTTGCAACAACTCTCTTCCATGCTGCACTAATTTCATTTCTTTATCAAAAGTGGCATCTAGGTTTACTTATTTTCAGGTACTGTTTACTGTGTTTCAATTTCTTATTCAGTAGATGGATTTATTTTATGGTTTCTGATTGGTGTCACATTATTGAAACTAAACATGTTATAGTCATTTGCCTTGTTAGCACAGTGGAGCGGTCTCAGTAAAGATGAATGTGCTTCTTTATGCTCCATCCTTATTACTCCTCATGCTGAAGGTATACTGATTTTGATTGTTCACACTTCAAAAGTTTGGACCTGTATTTACATTTTAACCAATTTCTATTTGGTTGCTGGAAAATTTGGAAATGCAGGCTATGGATATTGTTGGGGTGATATCTGCTTTAGCAGGTGCAGCACTAGTGCAGGTGCTTATTTTTCAATTCTGCTTGATAGCTTGACAATGTTGACATATTGCATAACTACCGCACAGGTGTTTTATTGTATCTAACAATGCCATTTTGCATAAAGTTATTACTAATTGCAAATAAATATTTACTTGTTGCCTTTTATCATGCAATATCTATTAGTTTTATGACAACCCATTTATATTTCCTTCGTTGTTACATTGTCAGGTGAGTAAAAAACAATTGAAATATTTTTGAGATGGAGGCAGTATCTAATTGAAATTTTCATCTATCCGCCGTGAATGGTTCTGCAGATCGTCTTAGGGCTACCATTCTTGCTGTCGTATCCAATTGCATATATATCAAAAGCATTCGATCTTGGTCGTGTCTTCATTCACTTTTGGTACTTCCATTGACCCATTGAATTTGCTGGACATGTCAAACTTTACGCATTCAATGATTTTTCACTTGATTGATTGGCTACTGGTCATCCGACTTAACCTCTTTGATTTTTTCTAAAAGTCCATATCTTGTAATATTAGATGGAATCTAGGTTACATTCGGGAGCAGTAGGAGTCTTATTAGTTTTGTGATCGTGCCGTGTCTTGAAATCGTGATTGCAATTCCTCTTAAGACTGTTTGAAATCTTGGTTCAAAACTATAGCTGTCTATTGAAAGACAGTGCCAGAGAAGGGTCATATTGGCTTATATATTCGGAATTGGAAAATACCAGTGCATGCTTATACTTCTGAATTAATTGTCAATGCTGGTTTTGCTTTCATTTTATTGTTGACTTTTACTGTTTACATTTTAAGGTGAAAGTTTTAAATTACCGAATATTTAGACCCAATGTGTGGAATTATACAATTAAAAGCAACAAGTCAGTTTTTAATTATTTCTAAATAGTTAATCAATCACATCAATTTATCCTATGGTTTGAATGCCACAATCAATAAATAATGCAGTAAATAACACAAGATTTGTTGACGGAGAAAATCCTTCACATGATTAAAAACTTCGAGAACAAGTCAGTAATTTCTACCATAGACAATAAGAACTTACAGTATGATCCAGTCTAGAAAACTCACTAGACTCGTTGATCTAATTGTCGCAATCTCCAAAATCCACTGGAACGTGCTTTACTCACGCATGCTCCCGATTTTCTGGAATTGTCTATCTCTTGTGGATTACTAAGAACACCTTGTTCTTGTACTCTTCCCGTGCTTCTGGTCTAACCTCTCTCAATTTTCAGCGACCACCGAAAGCTCTAGAAAGTACCTTCCCGAGTATATTTAGGAAGTGGGTGTCTTGAATTATATGATTTTGATGTTTTTTCCAACTTATGGTTGATTGATCTCAAGATGTAGAATTGTTAATTGATCTCCAAAGGATATTATGAAGGTAGAAAATAATGACCAACTACCAACAAAAACGTAATGGGCATTGGGTATTTATAATATGAAGTATTTGAGTAGCATAGGATATAAAAATCTTGAAATTCGCGAAATAGGGTTTCTCGAAAAATATCGTCGTTCGAGCGCTAAGCGAGCGATAGGCGAGCGACAATCGGGTGACAATATTTCCTTGACTTTTACTACCTTAATAGCATCTATGTCCTTACTCTCCTTTGTAATCGTGATTTTAGGCTTAAATCTCTCACGTAAGGATCTAAGGATTTTAATGACAATCTTAGGCTAATGAATTCTCACACCTAGGTTGAACTAGAATTAATTATGTCATTCAAGCTAGCATAGAAGTCATTGAATGTCTCACTATCCTTCATCCTAATCTTTTCAAACCTATTGGTCAATATCTGTAATTTAGAATTCTTAACAACATGAGTTTTCTCATATGTGGTCAGCAAAATATCCCAACCTCTTTAGCAACCTCACATATAAACACAAGCCTAAATTCTTCTGGTGATAGCTATAAATAAAGCATGTAAAGCCTTATTATTCCAATTACACATCTAAATTAGTCTTCGACCAATTAGCTACATGAGTGAAGGTGACAATATCATTAACAGTGCTAGATGGGGCAATCCAACCATTTACTACGCTCAACCAAATACGCTTATCTATCGATTTCAAAAAATACTCATTCTAACTTTTCAATAGGCGTAGTTATTGCCATAAAAATATGGCGAGACAGATAATGATTAACTACTCATCTAGAAAACTAGGGTCACGAATCGAATTTGAGCTCTAATACCACTCGAAAGTTTTAAATTACCGAATTTTTATACCTAGGAATTATATAATTAAAAGCAACAAGTCACTTTTGAATTGTTTCTAGATAGTTAATCAATCACGTCAATTTATCATATAGTTTGAATGCCACAATCAATAAATAATCAACTAAATAACATGAGATTTATTGACGGAGAAAATCCTTCACGAGATTAAAAAACTCTAGGACCAAGTTAGTAACTTTCACTATAGAAAATAAGAATTTAAAGTATGATCTAGCCTAGAAAACCTACTAGACTCGCTGATCTAATTTCTGCAATCTGGAACGTGCTTTACTCACACCTACTCCCGATTTACTGGAATTGTCTATTTCCTATGGATCACCAAAAATATGTTCTTGTACTCTTCCTATGCTTTTGGTTTAACCCCTCCTGATTTTCAGCAACCTCTAAAAGCTATTAAAAAACTACATTCATGAGTATATTTAGGAAGTTGGTGTTTTGGATTATATGATTTTGATGTTTTTCTCAACTTGTGGTTGATTGATCTCAAGATATAGAATTGTTAGTTGATCTCCAAAGGATGATATGAAGGTAGAAAATAATGATCAACCAAAAAAAAAAAAAAAAAAAAAAAAAAAAAAAACAAAAGAAATAAAAATAAAAAAAAAAAAAAAAGAAAAAAAAAAAAAANTTTCTGTTTTGGACGCTTAAGTATCAACATAATTTCGGCGACTCTTTCTCCATATTCCATACTCGAACTCAAAGACTCCTAGTTCATTTATACATCACCCCAAAAGATTCCTTGACTTTTACAACTCTTTTATAATAATACTTTTGTCTATAAAATTGCCAATACAACTTAAAACCTATCATAAGGTATTAAAGAGATTGAGAAAAAGTTGTTTCAAGATTTGGCATGCCTAGTAACAGAATCTATCCACCTACAATAACCATTCAAGGACTTGTGCTGGAATACACACATTTTCGCTTGTTCTGAACATCTAACCGACTTCCCATTCTCCGCTCCTAAAGAGTGATGTTTGGAGAATAAAATATGAAGATCTGATATGTGTTCTTTTGGCTGGTTACATTTTGAATGGACTTCTGGTTTCAGTTATATGTAGTACTTTTAGATTTTTATATATAGATCTTTTATTTTAAGAATGCATTTTCAACTTACATTGATCGTCCTAATACAATTAAGGTTGACGAAGAAATACATTTGATTGTGATTACAGGTCTGTTAATTTTAAATTTGTTCCAGAACCAGTTTTTGTATCAAGAGGATTTGCGCTTTTCTTATTGGCGGCTCATCTTAGTCTGCTTACAGTTTTTGCCCATTATAGATGGAGCCGGTGAGTAGTATATGAACTGTTGCTAGTTATCTTTGATGCGGGCTTGGCAATATATATTGTTCTTATTGTTTATACGACTTCAATTCTAAGTTTCTTGTGTCGATAGGTCCCTGGTGTTTTCTTTAAGTCATCATTTGGTTTTATTCTCTCTTTTCTTATTTGTCCAACTTATGCAGGCACGAAGGAGGGCTGTTCTCTCTCTTGCATTCTAGAATTATTCAAATGAAGCTTAGAACATTTCCGCTTAAACGGTTCAACAGTCATGACTCGAATTTCCGATTTATTAGAATGGAGCGTAAGTAATGGATTCTTCCTTGCAGGGTTCAATCTTCTAATCTCTTTTCATGGTTATATATTTGCATGTCAAACATTGGTTTACTTGATTCAGACATTGTGACGACTATGTTTGTTGGGAACTTCATTGGAATTGTATGTGCTCGATCCCTGCACTATCAGTTCTATTCTTGGTGAGTCTTGCAAGACAGTTCTGCTTTACCTCTTGGGTTTATCTAGTTTCGTAGGAAGAGACAAGGGTTCATATTTTAATGATCATATTGTCACACTGTTTAGTTGCACATGTAGAAATTGAAAAGCCATTAGAATTTTAATATTATGGCAAGAACCACTTCAAATTATTTCCCAAACTTCCATTCTTACACGCCACCTTTACAAGGCCTCCATTGCTCTTTCACCTGCCCTAGCTGGCCGGAAACTCACAAGATTTGCGCATTACATTTTTTGGGGATGAAGAGCATGTTTGGCTACGCTTAAAATATGAACTTTTTTACGAGAGAGAGAGAAAAAAAGTTATCACATCCATGTTTAGAAATATATATATATATATATATATATATTTTAAAGCTTAGCTAAACATGCTCTAAATGACTGGGGGATATTATAAACAGGGGGCGAAAATATATCGATGTTAGGTATCTCATGTCCATGGTCCAGTGTAATCATGATGTTTGTTGCTTTGTATTATGCTTATACAATTTTTGAAATACTATCATTTATAGTTGAAGCATTTTATGCAGGTATTTCTATAGTTTACCCTATTTGTTGTGGAGAACACCTTTTCCTACATGGCTACGGTATGCTGCCCGATAATGGAACTCGTTGTTTTGCTTTACTTGTGCCCTTGGTGCTTTTTGTGAGAATTTAAGAAGTCGATCTTTTCTGCAGTTTAGTTTTGTTTGTGACAGTCGAGTGTTGCTGGAATATCTATCCCTCAAATATTTATTCATCGGCGCTGCTGCTCGGGGTTCACTTAATTATACTAGGAGGTCTCTGGAATGCTTCGCCTGAATATCCATATGAGCATGATACGAATTATAAGTCTTCAAATTCCAAGAAGAAGGAAGGCAACTGAATTGCTAGTTTTGTAAGCTATTTATTTAAAATTGTGTACCAAGTTAAACCTGTTCCTGGATATGAACTAGTATGGAGAGAAAAGGTAAAATTATTAGGTCAGCTCAGTGAAAATGAACCAATTTCTTCTAAGGCATGTGTTGATGAGGTACGTTTGTTTTGCTGGACTGGATGGGATTTGATGGGATAATGAACAAGCATCTCGCCTCTCTTCTTTTAACCTTACCCAGTTCCATTTAGTACAACAATAAATATGCTATTGAAGTTCTAGAAATACGCAATGGGTTGCCTATGATTTAGTCAAATCAAGAATTGCCCTAATGGTGGAAAAATTAACCATTGCAGGGTAGAATAAAGAAGCTGCAGTGCCATGGTTGTCTATGTTTGCAAGTCTATGTTTGCAACTTGAATATTATTGTCTCCCCGGCCGAGTTTTAGCCTTGCGATATTACAAAAATGCCCTTACACATTTAGTTTGAGATAGAATATAACGTCCTTGTATAACTCAAATCTTGAGCTGAGATTCTTGTATCAATATCCTTGTATAACTCAAGTCTTGAGCTGAGATTCTTGTATCAATATTAGATTTTCTCTCATCGCTCTTGCTCACATTGACTCCACGATGAAGCAATAACGAGAATATTCTTTTAGAGACTAGAGAGAGAGAGAGAGTTCACTAATAGCCCGAAAAAATGAACCATCCAAGAACAAAAAACATGTTTGGTCCGAATTGGACAGAGCAAAAAAGTAAAAATTAACTCCAGACAGTCGGGAACGGTGGAGCATTGACGGTTGTAGGGGTTAGCTTAACCACCCAGTTTGCAGTAGTAGTGTGATGCACCTTTCTGGGAGCAGGGGACACTGTTGGCTTGCAGCGCACCATAACAATTTCAACCAACCCTTTTCTAATAATTTTTTGTGCTCAATCGATTTATCGTATTTTTAAAATTGGTTCTAAGACTCGAAATCCTATCACTTGGAATATTTCAAGCTACTTAATCTAATTCTGTATTTTTTTTACAACAATTTTAACAATACGATAAATCGAAGATTTGAGTACAATTTTTTTTAGAAAAGGTTGAACGATGGCCTTTGCACCTTAACAATGTATTTCGGTGTGCAGGTGATGCTTTTATAGAAAGCGTGGTGATTGAATCTACTAACAACTTGATTAGGCAAATAATGAGGTTAACATTTCCTAAAGCAGAACGGGATAAGAATCGAAACTAGTTATTCATGAATATTTAGATATGAAAATTAAGGCCACACTCTCTCCTTGCCTTTAGAGTGGTTTTAAAGTCCTAACACTCAAATCGAGATTCTGAATCCCAACATCCTATTTAAATATGTAAATCTAGATCCCATGATAATTATCAATGTAAAAGTTAAAATTACATTCAATTTTCACCCGGCTTAAATTTGAAGGGCGAAATCCTCGAATCACTTAACGTCCTCCGTGTGCTTTTAGCATCCACATTAACGGTTCTATAGCATAAAGATATAAATTCACATATTTTAATAGTTGGGTAGCTGAACTCATTTTTGAAAATTAACGACCCAAAATCACGCTACTCGCAAAGTTCAGAAGCCAAGCACAAACTTTCCCAATTTTGTATATATATTTTCTTAATTAGTAAATCGTTTATCATGTAAGGAAAATTTAATATAAAAGTATAGTGTGTTTGGTTGTGCTTAAAAGTAACTATTTTGAAATATTACCAGGAAAGAAAGTTAATTTTATACACTTCCAAGCCTATATTTGGTTCATGTTCACAAGTGGTTTATACATACTCAATCCCTTTTTTATTCACATTTCGAAAAATTCACAAGTACCACATATTTATCCACCACTCTTTTTTATTTATTTATAATTTAGCCCCAGTTTGGACGGCATGATTCCTCCATTAGTAGAAAAATTTGTACCGTTGAAGGGGCCCCACTTGGCCCCTTTTGTTGACTTGCATCTCATGGAAAATTGGAGCTCCAACGGTACAATTTATTATTATCATTCTTGGAATAATACTGTCCAAACAGGGGCTTAAACTGTTTACAAACACTTCCCAAACATACTCTAAGCATACCTAAACATATAAGAGTGAATTTGTCTTTTCATGCCAATTCAACTGTATATTTAAACACAAGTCACAAAACGCACCTAAAAGGAGTATATAAGAAATTAAGCATACAAATACTATTTACCCTCAACTAAATTACTAAAGAACCGACCATTCTTTATCCGCCTCCCTGAGCCATCCCGGCACTTGTTTCCCAGCCCAGTCCAGCCCTAGTAGCTTCCCCTTGGCTTCCCACATCCCCAGATTACAGCCTGCAAACCGGGACAATCCGTAGTCCAAGGTTCAAGTCGATCAGTTGGCAATGAGAATGCTCATTGACAATCTCAGAAGGCCTTTTAACCATAACTCTATTCACTGAATTATTGTATGATAAGTTTTTTAGAATATGAACCAGAACTTGTTCAGGTATTAAAGCAAGACATATTCCAACTGCCTAAATCATTCCTCGCCTCACACAAATAAGAGCTACGAATTATTATGAAGATAATCGCCCACCTATACCTCAATCCCTTTTCTATTAAAAGAGGGAATCATTCGTTTACTGTTCATTTTGGACGTATTTCGTCTTCCAATTTTATCCTTCTTTTGACTACTTTTGAAACTCATAAGAAACAAAACGCTGAGGGAAAAATTAAATTGAAGAAGAAAAAAAGGAGAATCAAATTATAAAAATTTAGTAAAAAAAGTAGGCGGCGAAAGGCGGTAGTTGTGTTTTTCTTATTCTTTGCCTTTATATACAAAAAAAAATATCTTTCTCTTCTTCACTGAGAATATGCAACAAACGAAAAGTTTGGGAAAAAGAGAAAAGGGAGAAGGATAGAATCAACATTCTTGTTGGAAAATTTGTGTTCGCTCCACCATCAGGTAAGATAAAGATAAGGAATTTGAATTAGTTGAATTAGTTGTAGGTTTGCTTATTGATTACTGATAATTCAATCTGAAGTGTAAATTTTTGGAGGTTATTGTTATTTTTTAAATGAAATATATGGGTTAACTTTGAGCATAATATGTGTATTTTATTAATTCAAGTTGGAAATATAAATAAAAAATATGAAATTAAAGATAAATGATGGGATTAAACGTGAGTGCGTGTTTTTGCTTTTGTTGTAGATAAATTTGTCAACCAACATGATCTCTAGAAATAGCAAAAATATATAATGGTACCCCTAAAAAATTTTATTGGTTTAGTTTGGATGTTTAGTTTTTATATTTATTAAGAAAGTGCAATTTATGTTATGTTACATACTGGAATTGGTTTGGTTTGATTATTTCTTTTTGTTTGTCTGTAAAGTTAAATTCCTACTAATTAAATAACAAAATTAATAATAATTAAATAAAAATTATCCCTTGATTTACATTAAAGTAAAAAAAAAAATTGTAAGCTTGAGAGGAAAAAAAAAAAAACAGTGCTCTGCACAGCACAGAGCAGTTGTTCCGTAATGTACGGAGCAATTTTTTTATTTATTTAAATATGACCATTAAAAATATTATTTTTTTCTACTTTCATCGTCTTTGATATTTGCTAAAAAAAAGATTTATTTCCAACAGATAAACTCTTCAACACATATACGAGAATTAGAATTTCTTTCAGGGACGTTGCCCCCGAGGCCCCACGAAGGGCGCTACCCCCTCGAGACCTGACCGGGCAGGTAGATCTTCGTCGAGGGCATTGCCCCCGAACCCCCACGAGGTTACGAATTTTTGATTATTCGTGATCATCGCACGCTAAAGTTACAGATTCTTTAACCATTCACATGTAAAATTTTTGTTACTTGAAGTTATATTTCAGTAATGTCTTAATCGTTGCAAGTATATAGGAAGAAGTAAAAGAGATTAAAAACACAATTATACTTCCAACTTATTGCGTTAATTATTTGGTGTCACAAAAAATAATCGACTATAAATGTAACAAGATTAAATAAAACATAATCAGGCGGTGGTGACTATATGAATAAAACAAATCATTCATTCTTCTTATTCTTTGATATATGTTTATATACAAAATATCTTTTTGTTCTGGTCAACTTATAATGTCATGCAAAAAGATAATAATAATTAAAATTAATTAAATTATAGGGGAGAAGATCAAATGGAAACAAAGTGAGGCAGTGGCGGCGGTAGGAATAAAACAAATCGTTAATTTCTCTTCTTCATTCAATCAACTTCAAACCTCACAGTTTCGCCGTGACGTATGAGGGATTTTGGACGATTGAATTCGTTTTTTAAGTCAAAACGGTACTTAATGTTTCTTACTTCAATATTTTCAGTATTTATTTATACTTATTTATTTTGCTTTATAGCTCATTCCATGAAGGGACTGCTGTCAGTAGGTTATCTATTGTTTTAGTATTTTAGACTGTAAAATGTCTTGTAGAGTTTTTTTGTTGTTCATGAAATAAGAAAAGCGCAATATTTTTGTTAGTGTATTTGTACAATTGATCTACATCGTTAACATTTTGCTCTCTCTCTTCATTCACACATTCTCTTCATTCAACTTCCTTTCAGCACTCTTTCTCAGCCGAATTTTTCTTACTTTCTTTTTGTGTAGTTGATATTTTTCTTCATTTACTTCAATTTACTTCACATACTTCGACTTTTTATTTTTATTATGATTTTCTTTAATTTGTCATAATTTTAGTGATTCCCGATTCTGTCAAATATTGAATTTGTTTTCAATTTTTTTTTTTAGGCTGCAAGATATCATTCTCAAATTAAAAATATTAAATTTTAAACATCAATTCAACTGTGCTATCTTCAGGTATGATATTTTTGTTCTTCTTTTTAAGATTTTGTAGAGTTTAATTTTGAGTTAGTCTTTGTATTTTTTTCCTAAAATTTCTATTATAGTATTTATCATTCAACTATTATTAACAAATTGTGGACTCTAATTGATATTTATTGTTCTCTTGTATACAGTGTCCAATTATTTTTTTCGGTGGTTGTAATTGACTACGATAGTGTACTCAATCTTGGGTAAGTTTTTCCAACTAAACTATTCAAGTTTTTGTTTATAGGTTTATGTAGTATTTTAGTTATTTATTTATAGTAACTTGTAAATTTGTAATAAATTGCTGGTTCTCAAGCTTTCTTTGTGCATATTACTTTTTTTTTTT
>CAIGRB010167020.1:0-44234 GCA_903798255.1 Fraxinus quadrangulata
AATCTAAGTTAAAATTAATAATTAATTTTAATCACATATTTTATGCGACTTACGTCTTTTACACATTTCATTAAATTTTATTAAAATCTACGAACTAAATTTTATCCCTATCAAACAAGGGCTAATTATTATTTTGCATCGATAATTGATGGTCTTTATGTATTTTCTCTCTCAAGATAAATTAATTCAATCTTTATCTACTACTCGACTATCTTTATATAAATGATGCGAATACATAAAAACAAAAAAGATAAAACTAGAATATCAATCACGGGTGAACTAAGCATGGAAATTTTTTGAAGGTGGAGCGAGGACTAAAATAATTTCTTTTATTTTTGATATGAGATTTAAATATAAAAGTAGAAAAATAAATTAAACTAAAAAGATTCGGGATGAGTTCTAAAAAATAGGTGCAGATATTGCTGAGTATAATTCTAAAACTATTTAGACCATCAAAAGTGGATGTGTTTGAAAGGCTTTTATTGAATTTATACTTTATTTTGTTTGTATATTGATTATTTTAGTAGAAACTCGATATTGATGGTTTGAGAAAGAGCAAAAAGTAGATGAAAATGATTTAAATCGAGCAAATTGTGGAAGATGGGATCGAAGTGTTAAAACAGGAAAGATGGAAGGAGTTGCAATGCCATTTAGATAGGACATTATCTATAGAAAAGAAGACTGACCAAATTGAAAGGAAAAAAATTGGGGGTCTTCTTCGACAGAGATCACATTAAGCCCCTGTTTGAACTATATTATTTGAAACTTAATTTTCCTCAAACTCATTTTTTATCACACATTATCTCGATAAAATAATTTTACATTTAATTTAAAATATTTTCTATTTTTTAATTGGCTAATTGGCACAAACTCCTCCTCCCCTCTCCATCCCCATCCCCATCCCTATTGGACATGGTTCAAACCACACCGATTAAATTGGCGAAAAAGGTCCCTGTATGAAATTTGGAGTGTGCATTACCCTAGTCGTCTATTTTCTCAACAAAAAGTGTGAAATAATGAATATAAACTCCATTTTAAATATATAAAAAAAAAAGACAAGAAAAAATAATTAATTAATTTCAATCATAGTCCCAAATTTTTCAAAAAAGTGCAAAAGAATCCTAAATAAATAATTAAAACTAAAAAAAAAATCACTTCATCTTCCTCCACTTTCTTCCACAACCACCATCAACACCACCATCATAACAATTAATACCTAGACCCCTTTCTCGTATTCTTCGATTCTTCCCCTTCACAGCCTCAAATTTCATCCCCAAAACTCAAATCCTAAAAAACAATTCACAATATCACAAAACGGCAAGAAAAATGGCAATGGATTGACATTAGAAACTAATGACGACTTGGGTTTGCAATAGATCCACATGTCCTACAAAATTGTTTCAATTTTTTAATAATCTGATTGTTTTGCTATAAAGTAATTCATTTCTTGACTAGGTTTGTTTTCTTTGATAATGGGTTGCGTAAATGCAAAGAAAAAAATATGTCGAAATTGTGTGGCGCATGTGTGCAAATATTATTTATTTGGGAAGAGGGTAACGGAAGAGAATGAGGAAGAGGAAGTAATTTTTTAAAATTATTTATTAGAGATTCGTTTATACTTTTCTGAAAAATATAAACTCCATTTTAAATATTAAAAAAGAGACAAGAAAAAATAAATTATTATTTGTATTATAGTCCCAATTTTTCAAGAAAGTGCAAATGAATCCTAAATAAGTAATTAAAAAATTAAAACTAAAAAAAAATCATTTCATCTTCCTCCTCTCTCTTCCACAACCACGCCACCATCATATCAATTAATACCTAGATCCCTTTCCTGTATTCTTTGATTCTTCCCCTTCACAGCCTCAAATTCCATACCCAAAACCAAAATCCTAAAACCCATTCACAATATCTGCACAAAACGACAAGGTGAATGGCAATGGGTTGACATCAGAAACTAACAACGATTTGGGTTTGCAATAGATCCGCTTGTCCTATAAAATTGTTCCAATTTCTTAATAATCTTATAGTTTTGCTATAAAGTTACTCGTTTATTGACTAGGTTTGTTTTCTCTGATAATGGATGGGAGAGAATGAGGAAGAGGAAGTATTTTTTTTTTAATTATTTATTAGATATTCATTTTTAATTTTTTTTTTTTTTTAAATTGAGACTATGATTACAATTAATTTTTTAATTTTTTTATTGAAATAGAAGGGTATATTCGTCATTTTATAATCTTTTGAGAAATTTTATAAAAATAAATGAAAATGGTGATTTTCACAATGAAATGTTGAAATATGGGTAAAATGTAGAAAAATGAAATATATAAATGTTTTGCATAATAAACTTTAAACATAAAGATGTTTTGTGTTAATAACCCAATCAAATATTCCTGAAGTTCTTTTCTTTTATCCAATTTATTAATATATTTGACAAAAAGATAGGATCATAAGACGTCAGCATGTGTTGGAGCGGGGCATTAGTGGAAAAACGCAAGAAAGAATGCGTGTCCTACAATTTTAGCTTAGAGATAAGGAATCCAGGGTAGGTGTGGGACCCATTATTTTAGTATCGGCCAATATTTCTTCTTTCAAAAAGAATAGGGAGAGATGCCCTTTCCCAATCATAAAGGACAAATCTTTTACAGCCGTTAGATTCCATTACTTTGGAGAATCNTTTTATGACATTTTATTTCATAAAATTTGATTATTCAATAAAAAAAAAGAACAATTTATATTGATATATATTATCAAGTAACATACACATTTTAAAGTTGGAGAATTTTACAATATTTTTTCTCGTTACAAAAGTAAAACGAAAATAAATAATAAATTGAATTCAAAATATGGAAAAAAAAAATTAATGACGTGAATTGAAAATATTTTATCTATGTTTATCTAAATATTTTTTAGAATTTTTATGTAAATAATCGATAATACCTTGGAACTATATTTTTTCTACAAATTTTTATAATTTTCTTTTCAAAATTTTTATTTTTTTAAATTTTAGAATTTATCAAATTTATTTTTTAAATCTATTTTGCTTAATTTCACAACTCGATTTGCAAAGCTCCATGCTTTCTTTATTTTCTTTATACTAGTCAGAGTTGAATTTGTGTTACACTTTATTTTGAAATACTTTTTAAGTACTATGAAAGTAATATTTGATACTCCATTTACCCTTAAATATGAGAAAAAATGCAAGCCTAAAAAATAAATCTTAATTATTATACATGCATGTAAATAGTGAAATGCATAATTGAATGTGAGTATTAAAATTACAACTAAATGCATAAATGAAGATGAATAACAAATACGATACATGAAGTAAATGACAAATACGATACATGAAGTAATGTGAATGTTAATTAATTTAGAATTAATACTAATGTTACCAAAAATCGTCACCTGTCAATTCTCAAGTTTGACGATTGAGGATGATCACCAACAAAATCTTCAGTATCTGAAACAAAGGCGTTGAAGTATGTTTTTATCGTCCCTCTGATATTTAAGTTAGCGAAAGGGGAAAATGTAAGCGTAGGACTCTAAATTGAATGTAAAAACATAGCTAAATAATGAATTAGAACCTGTATTTATAGAGGTAAGTAGCACAATCTTTATAGGATTAGGATACTTGAAACCTTATCTACTTAATAGATGTAAAAGATTTGAGTATTTCAATATGAGGAATTGTAAGCTGATTAGGATCCAATTTTATTGGAGTTGGATAAGTGCGATGATGGAAGTAGAGTTATACTAGGGTATGTCTTTTGAAATAGAGAATGAGACAGATAAAAATTCTAGGTGATTTGGAATCGTCGCGTGCGGCAATTAAGCCCGACAAAGGAATTCGAGAAGGACACCTTGAGCAAACTCCGAAGATGACCGAAAACAACATTGGGCATTGTTGTTCAAGGTTGATAAAAAAAATAACCATATCAAATATCTATGAATATATACGTAACAATGAATGTTAAATAATTTATATTAAATGAATATAATTTAATTTCCAATTAAGTAAAACCCAATGTTAATTAATATACATGAACGTGAATAATGAACTTGAAAATTTAATTAATATTAATTAAATGAATGTAAATATTAATTAATTGAGAATTAATAATAGAGAATGAATGTGAACGTGAAATTCTAATTAATAATAATTAACTGAATGCGAATTAATTGAGAATTAATTATAGTATTTATTAAAGTTTGTAAATTAAATGTATATTGAAAAAAGAAAAGTAAGGTATTATTGAAAAAATTAAACTCTAGTATCCAAAAAAATGATTATTGCTTAATGTGATATTTAATACAAAATTCTGTGTTTGTATTGTGTTACTAGTAATCAGATCCATTGATTAACGTCAATGTGGTTTGCTTTTTTTCTCATTTTTTGATTGTGTGGTTTTGATTATTTGAAGAAAAAAGGGAGAAGCAAAGATGTTCGGGGGAAACACCAAGTATCAAGAAATCTTGGGAGTTTTGAAGAATGCTTCATAGGATGAAATTTCTTTGAATTTTTCATAGGATAAAGGCAGCGACCACGAAAAAGTAATTTCTCTCAATTTTTCATATATTTGATTCGTGAATCGTTCGGAGGTTTGGTTATTGTCATAATTGTTTTATGAATTATTTTAAATTTGTACCGATCAGTTACTCTTGGAATGGAATTGCTTTCCTGTTTCTGAATTTAGCTGCTCTGTGGAGTATGATTTGATGGTTAAATTCATTCATATATAATGTAATAGAATATAATCACAATCAAATGTATGGATGATAATAATAATAATAATTTATAAATGAGTATCCAAATGGAGGCTTAAAAATTTAATCAATCTCAACAATCCATCCCCTCTTGTCCTGAATACTGCCTCTTTGGATCCCCATCAGTCTTGAATACAGTTGAAAACACACAAGTTGATTGCTCATCTTATACTCAATCCTGTAAAAATAAGAAGTAGCTCTTGGTGAAATTGTATTACTACTTTTCCTACAGAATGAAAGAAAAATCCACAAAGTGTTTATCTACCAAATAAAACAGGTAGATACTATGGGACTTTCGAGTCAGCAAGATAAAGGCTGCTGTTTATTTACCTGTTACCCTTGTATGTGATACTTCCTACTGGAGCAACACCAACAGCAGTTCCTGTGCAGAAAACTTCGTCAGCATCAAGTAATTCTTCGACTGGAATAGGACGTTCTTCAACCTGGCACAGTTGGGGAATATTTCTTGAGCTTTAATTTAGGAAGATAAATAGAAATTTCGAATACACAAAAGGATAGCAGTGTAATGATGCAGTCAAAATTCCCTCAGATTCGCTTATTGAAACTTAATCCATGAATCGATTCAATGTCAATATTGAATTTGTACAGGAAAGAATTTCGTTATCAAAATCAGATTACCTGGTAACCAAGATCAGGTGCAATTTCTATGATGCTATTACGTGTGATTCCTTTGAGAATAGTTCCATTGGTTGCCGGCGTAGAAAGAACATTTCCCTGTATAAGTAGATGAATTATATGATTTCTGGTAAAATTCTGTAAATCTGAGTAAGACCACCAAGTCATTCATTCAAGAAACAGTTGCCTTGAAGAAATATATCATATTAATTTGATTTTTCAAATGTGATTAGTTGAATACCTTCAAAATGAAGACATTACAAGAAGAGACCTCTTCAATATATCTCTTATTCACCGAATCAAGGTATAAGACATCAGAGAACCCTCTGTTCCTTGCTTTGCTTAACGATTTCAAAACCTACAAAACTCATTGAATAGACCAGAGACGATGCATCAAATAGGTGAAAGGGAAACTATGAGGTTACGGTGATTATTCAGCATATATTTTACCGGAGCATAATTTGTAATGCTTTTGACACCTCCAGCCCCGCCTCGTGCTGAACGATGAAATTCATCCTCAACATATAGGTTCAGGGGTGCTGTACCCTCCTGTTGGGAAGTATTCCAAGATGATTACTCAAATGAAAAATAAAAAAGAAGGGCATAACAAAGTGAAAGATAAAAAAAAAAGGGAGAATTGACCTTAAAATAGTTCCCAACTGGGGATGCAAACACAAGGAATGTGTATTCAGAAGCAGGGGCTAAACCCAGTATAGGTCCACTTCCAAAGAGTATAGGCCGAACATAAAGAGACCCTTTACCTGGAGGAGGAATCTGTCCTAATTCAACAGACAATATATGTATATAAGAAAAATATTCTCAAAGCATAGAGCCCAAAGTGCTTATAAAATAGAATTACCCAGCGCCTGTTGGCGAGTACAGTCTGCTTTACAGCATCAACAAATAATTGGGTTGAAGGGGAAGGCATGCACATTCTCTCAGCACCAATCTGCATTCGAATTGCATTCCGTTGCGGACGGAATAAAAAGAGGCGCTCATCTTCCCTTCGATATGCTTTTGTACCTTCAAACAGTCCCTGTCACAGTTGAAGACGAGCATTACACGAGATAAATGTTGCTATAATCGAGTTAATTTTTACTACCTGACCATAATTCAAGACACCAGCAGAAGGGCTCAATTCAATGTTCCCATATCGACTAAGCTGCCCTTGTTTGAACTCGTCGTCTCTGCCGCACTTGATGACATACATATAATCAGTTGGCATTAGACCGAAACCAAGATTATTCCAATCAATATTATCGGCATATTCCTCATCTCTGTCACTGCATAATAAGAAGAAGATGACTCATTGAATTTAAAGGAACGAAGATATTGTACATGCCCTTTTTTCATTCTCATTCATAAAACAAAAAAGTTACCTGTTACGAGAAGATGCAGCCTGAGTCTCCAAATACCCAACTCCAATCTGCAAGGAAGGAAAATTCATTTGGTCCTATCACAGATTGCCATATTTGATATAATATACCATCTTCAAATCTAATTGACTCTTATCTAGCATATCAAATATGAATTAGAGTGTTGAGATCTAGGTTATAGGCATTCATAGATCCTATCTACTGTTTGGATCCGAGCTCCCCCTCATTTAGTACTTCGACAGCGAAGTAGAGAAAACTATTGGTAAACTTGTTCAAATTGATGCAAACTGGTTATGCGAGGTAATTATGCGAAAATCTGAGTTCAAATCGATCTAAGTGCTCCTTGGATTAGAATTGGCGAGACATGAGTCTCGAGAAAGAAGAAGAATGCATGGTGCCGACTTATAAATGTGTGTGCTTGATAGTACCTTGGATATATAAGAAGGTAGAGAGGAAGATCGAGCTAAACTTGCAAGAGAGATGCTCTTTCGCATCATGCTGCTGCCAAATTATTTCACTTTAAGTTTCGAAAATTAGGTGAGATATGTGAACGTGAGCATACCACATGTAATAATATATATATAATTAGGTGAGATATGTGAACGTGAGCATACCACATGTAATAATATATATATATATAAGTGCCAATTGAAGAGGAACTCATTGTAATATGCTCTTTTAGACTTGTACAATAATGTTTTCCAGAATTTAAACTCTGTACTAATTTATAATGCTCATGTTTCAGAGAAATTATAAACTAAATTTTTATCAATATCAAAATTAAAGTCAACAATTAATTTTAATTACTTATTTCGTGGGTTCCGCTATTTAATGACATATTTTCTCAATTTGTATCATGTTAAAAATCTGGTTACGTAATTATGTATAGTCATTGTAAAGGATAAGATCAAAATGAGGTGGAACTAGAAATCGAAGGTAGGGAACAGGATATTTGTGGAGTTTTAAAATATTATTTTGAACGGATAAGAATGATTTGCTCCTGCCCATCTCATAATGTTCAACATTCAGAAAACAACACCAAAATTGAAATTTGGGTACGTAAGTTGGCACAATACAGTGGTCTATTCTTTCATTTGGGGTTTCTTTTTCTTTACTAGAATCATTGAATAAGACAAATTTTCCGTGACAACTATTAAAATAATTTAGTCGTAAAAGTGCCAGAATATGACGTTGGAGGAAATTTCTCGCCATTTAAAGAAAATGACGGAAATTCAAAATTGAAATGAAAATATGCACTCCTAGTCCTGGAAGATATTTTCTTACTAAAAGTGAGATTTTCCTACTCGCTGAATGTTGTTAATGTGAATCCTCCTTTACTTTAAAAGAGAGGATGTCAAATTTACTATTCACTTGAAATTTAGTATTCACGCTACTGTAGCAAATTTCGTTTAGCACTGTTTTGTTTTTCCTGCTTTAAAATATCTACGTTTGTTGCTACACTTTGTCAACAATGAGGGCTATATATTTTTCCTCATTTTTTCCTTTCTTCCCTTAAAAGAGTGAATGTGAGATTCACTGTTCATTTCTGTCACATTGATTTCACACTGATCTGGTTTGAAATCGATTTGGTATTGTTGCATCTATAATATAATATAAAAAAATTTGACAAACCGATTTGCCACTGATATACGTGCAAATCTACTAAAACCAATTGTAATAAGACAGTATCTGATTTCATTTGCAAGAAAACAATATATGATTTCATTTCAAACATCAAATAAATTATTAGATTTATCAACTCAGAAATCAAAGAGAAGAAGCAGAATTTGAGACTGCACGACGCAAGTCAGTTAGAACAAATGTGAGTTTCTGCTGTGTTTTTGTTATCCAACATAAAATTATTATAATTTTCATGTATGTATGAGTTTGCTATATTCGCTTCCTGCTACATTAGAATATATTTAGATACAAGTATTTAGTTTTTCTACAATATAATTATTTAGAATTTGTGGCGCNATAATTATTTAGAATTTGCTGCGCACAGATATTTAATTCATTTTTCCACTCATAAGTTTAATTCATCTTGCTTCTACTAAATGTTTGTTTGTTATTGTAGAATTCTGAATTTTTGGTATGTATGAATTCTAATGTTTTCCATCAAAAAATTATTAAGATTTTTAGATAAAAAAAACTAAGAAATTAAAAAAAACGTCGTAGACGGAGTTGAACTCCGCATTAAATGGAGTTACGTGGAGTTGATGCGGAGTAACTCCACACATATGCGGAGTAACTCCGTAATATGCGGAGTTAAACTCTGCATACTCCGCGCAGATGCGGAGTTAAACTCCGGATAATGCAGAGTTCGTGTCTCCGAACTAGCACCGTGTCTCCATACAATGCGAAGACACAGAGTTGTGTCTTCGAACTATACGGAGACACGGAGCACGGTGTCTCCGTATTGTGCGGAGACACCGTGCACATGGTGTCTCCGAATTGTGCGGAGAAACTGAGTCACTCCGCACACGTATGCGCAGATGGAGAATTTTTTATTTTATTTTTATTTTTTTGTGTACGCTAACAATAACATTTTTCCTAACCTAAAATTGTCCGGAACAACAACATTTTCACTAAGCTAAAATGGTCTGCGTTGGAAGAAAATGGCGTGACGTTTGCATACAGTGTCCATTTTTGGGCCATGACCCCATTCCGAAAAGCTCGTGATGATTCCCATTGAACACACTGCTTTGCGGTGACGTATGAGGGATTTTGGACGTTTGAGTTCGTTTGCTAAGTCAAAACTGTACTTAATATTTCTTACTTCATTATTTTCAATATTTATTTATTTTGCGGAATAGAGTACCGCATTAAGGAACTGCTCGCCAGTAGTTTATCTATTCTTTTAGTATTTAAGAGTTTTTGGTTGTTCAAAAAATAAGAAAAACATTATTTTTCTTAAGGTGCAATCCATTTGGTAGTGTGTTTGTACATTCGATGTACATCAGTTTGTCAAAAATTCTAATCAATAAAGTCATAATTATAGATATGGGATACAAAGTAATGAAAATGAAATTCAAGTGTTCTTGCAACAAATAACCTCTTAATTGTACTTTATACATGTGGATAACTATATCAAGAATGTCCATAACTTAAATTTTTGATTGTGAATGTAAAAGTTCATTGATTAGGATATAATCTTATTCCGTCATTTATGTTGCTTCAAATTATATAACATGACGGGGGAATCTCCAGTTGTCTGATTTATGTGCTAATATCAAAGAGCAACCCAAAATGCCCACGATGCAATAGTATTGTTTCATCACTAGTGGCAGTCAAGAAACCTCGAATTGATCTTAACATATCTATTTAAAAAATGTTGGGAGAGCCATCAAATGATTTTTATTTTTTGTAAAGATAGATAGTAGTTTTGTAAGTGAAACACTTATGTATATACGTTTCAAATTGGGGTTTCTTCTTAGATAATATGAAGTTAAAGGCATTTTGTTGGTTTTTCTCTCATCCATTTCTGGTGTAACTTATTCATTTATCATCTTGTCTTTTAGTGTTAAAAGGAGTGATACTATATATCACTAGGGGTGCTCCAATTTGCAGTGAATCCATTCATTGGACAATGAGACAACAAGAATGATTATAAAAATGAAAAACAGATTCAAGAATAGATATTGTAATGTGTACGACAGTTTATTATCCCTTCTATTCTCAAGACTGATTTTTTCTGTGTTGCAACAGAGATTGTGATTTTATGGATTTGTTTTCTTCTATTTAGAGCTCTTGTCAAGAGAATACTTTGGAAGAGAAATCTGAATTGTTCTGAATTCAACAACCAGATGATTGTAAGCTGAATGATTTCAGCCACATAATCATGCCCTTTGAAGTTCAATCAAAAGTTTTTGAATTTGGTAAATCCCTTGAGGATAATGCACTATCATTTTTCTCAGCATCAGCGGAGCTCCTGCCCAATTACGAAAGAGGTTTCAAAATAACAAGTGAAGAAACTTTCAATAATTTTAGCAGTGATAATAATGTAGTCGGCCAAAAATTAACAATGGAGGAAATTCTAAGGGTGGCTAGAGAAAGGTTTATCCAATTTTCTACCAACAAGGAAGGCGGTATTTCTATGTTTATCCACCCTTACAACTCTTCTCTCTCAAGCCTTTCCATAGGCGAAACAAAGGATGTGGAAATTTGTACATCTTCTCCTTGTTGCTACAGAAAATGTGGGCTGTCAACATTTTGACTTTGCAAGTAAAATGATTACTCGTTGCCTCTTGATGGCGTTTGATTCAGGCACTCCGATCCAGCGCATTGCCTATTATTTTGCTATAGCTCTTCGAGAGAGAATGTATAGAGAAACTGGAATGCAAAGCATAATTGAAAATGTGAGAACGGATAGCAAGATCCATTTGATTGATCTTCAAATAAGGAGTGGAATTCAATGGACAGTGCCATGTCTCTGAATGTCCCCGCATAGTGCGGAGGCGGAGACACGATGTAAATTTGGACTTTCCTATTGGAGGCATTTTCCATACAATATTTATTCATTTTATTCAAATGTATGATGAAATTTTATAATACAATTTTCCATTTAATCTTAATATTCAATACGCTAATATTACCTTAAAAATAACACACGGGTCAAAAACTAGTATTACATAAAGGCATCAATATCACAAGGAAGCAGAATATGTTACTTCACTTAGGATGCATTGGTTTACTGTTCTCATTTTCAGTTTTATAAAATATTCAAAATTTGATCATTTTTAAATTTTTAAAAATGAAAATATATTTTTGACGTTTCAAATATTTTCAATGAAAATACCCTCAAAACATGGGAAATAAAAGTAATCTAATTCCTCATTCTTTGATTTCGGAGATTATACAAGTTCATGGAAGATTCTAGTGAAACTCTCATAGAACTCTCCGTACAGAAATTCTATTTACAAACTACGGTCAACCCTGAACTTTTTAACTCTCCACAAGTTATTTATATAATTATGTTAGTTTGATGTCCTTCAAATAATATTTAATTATTCGAGTGTTTTAATTTGTAATGGTAATATAAAGTTCCATAATCGTATAGGATATCACAAATTGTGTACATGCTCAAAATATATCGTTCTCAATCGCTACATAAAATTGGACGCTTTATGGTGACAAGATTGAATTGTTCTTATTAAGATTTGTCTAGATCTTGGGAATAAGAATAATGATGTATTTGATATACATTAAATGGGATCGCGTAGATGACTCATTAGTAACTACTAGAAATGAGACACGCGATCATCGAACGAATCACCTAAATCTCGAGCAAGTAATGTACCTTTAATTACTAGTTTATATTCTTTGAGGTACTAATGAGTGAAGTCGTAATTAGAAGATTGATCTTGGTGCTTTGGAAATTGGAGCAAAATAGTTAGAGATCATATACTTACATATGTTAATTTAATCATTTCGATAAGATGATCATCACTCCAAGGCATTTTCTATAAACATTTGAACATGAGCTCAGTAGTCCGACGATTTAGAATGCAATTCGACTTTTTGGTAGAATAAATATGGCTAATATATGCATTTTAATTGGTCGAGAGTTAACCCAATTAGAAACATCTGTTGGAGTTTGGGTCTTGTGAGTCTTACTATGTCTCTCATTTCTCTAATATAGGTGTGAGACATAATTGGCCCACTATAATAAGTTCAAAGAAAATTATGCAATTATAAATCCCTGATTGAGTATTATAAATATGTCATTTGTAGACATATTTTCTCAAGATTAGGGTTAGCCACATTCTCTCATTTTTCCCAAAAAAGGGAGGCCCCTAAAGGTAGAGAACAAGGGACAAGATCTAAGAGAGGAAGCTTTGATTAGAAAGTTAAAAGGCTATTAAATCTCCTTCAATGTTATTATCTTAACCTTATGCGTGAGGATTTAAAAATAAAATCCAATAATTTCAAGGTGATCTAAGTTCTATTAATCATTTTGATTTAATCTTCAAATGAGAAAAATAATTTTCTCTTGTGATTAAATTTAAAACCAACAAATTACTGCTATAAGTTTTTATAAGTTCTAAAATTCACTTTATTGACGTTTGGGTGGATAACCCTTAGGAGGTGTATTCAATCAGGACATTTAAATACCTTTATAGATTTTAGGTGATGATTTCTCTAAATTTTGTTGACTTTTATATATTTCTATGAAATTAATGAAAGACTTTCATCTTAAAACTTTTATAGAATTCATTTGACTTTTGAATAATTTCATTTAAAATAAAATTCACCAGATCTAATGTATTATTGGAAAGTTCCACATAAGAGGTGGATGTTCGATCCCTACCATCTCTTCCCCTTCCCTCCCCTACGTAATTAAAAGAGAGAGAGAGAGAGAGAGAGAGAGAGAGAGAGCAAAAATAATCGGTAGAAAAGAGAGATGTAAAATTTTTTTATCACGATTCTGAGGATGTACGGAATTGGAACTTTTAACTTATAAGGATTTAAAAAGTTTGAAAATATTTGATGTAGAATTTTTAAGACTCTAAAAGTATTAGTGTATGTAATTGAGACTTCTATATACTAATAAAAAGTTCTTAAAAATCAAAGTGTATTCAAATAAATTTCTTTTAGAAGTCTTTATAAGTCATGGGCATTCAAATGTCTAAGACTTCTAAAAATTTTATAAAAGTTTCTTGGGTACTAAATTTTAAGCAAAAAAAATAAAAATAAAAAATTGCAAAATTTGTTTCTCATTCAATCCAAAATTCTAAAAAAACTTTCACAAAAGAATTTGTTTTTAATATGTATTTTTTTGTATTTTCAATATGTCCATTTCACTACATATAAACAAACGCCGAGTGAGAGGGTGATAGTCCCCGTATTTTAAATTATTGAATATTTCTTTTTATATATATTTAAATTTGTTATCAGATGCTCTTTATGTCACTTAGTCATGCTTTAGAATTCATTATCAATATTCGTCATCAGATGAGTTATGTCATTAAGTCATGTTTAAGAATTCATTATCAATTGAATTAATGTTAGATCAAGTGAAGGGATACTTTGTTTGAATATTCAGTGTCGTTTTAATATATTGGATATTTTAACAATTTACCAACACAGTATTCATAGTGTCAACCGCATATTCGCAAGCAAATATTTTTACCCAAGTTTCATTCGACGTCAAAATGGATCACCAAGAATCAAGGCTCATTCTTTCCGACATTTCACCCAAAAAATCACCTCCAACTCCACTGCCCAAAACCTTCCAAGATGAATAAAATCGCCCCTTGACATATGAAGGAGACAATAGAAACGTTCACAAATAATGGAGGAAAGAATTACAGAGAAATTGCACAAAGAAGTAGGCACACTTGGGTAAGAAGAGAGAAAACGAGAGACTTGAGAGCAAAGCAGAGAATGAGAGGGTGAGGTGAGAAATTAGGTAAGGGTTCCTCCTTTATATAGAAGGACCCACAACCGTTGATCTAAATATCGAAGGGTCACATTCTCTCAACAAATTAAATGATCATCGAGCAATAAGTAATAAAAGCGCTACACCTAAAATGACACTTTATACTTGAGCCTGGTCATTGTTGGTGTGAAATGTTCGGGGGCTTTTAAATTGTTCAATTATTATGAAGTCCAACTAATGTACTTCATAGCCCGTAGGTTATTTGGCAACACAAAGGTCCAACAGATATCCATCGGTCCATTTTTTCCTGTATGAGTTTACTTCCTATCATTTGACTTATAGATAAGGCCTACAAATTATAAGTATTGTACCCTAATTCAATCGATTTTAGACATAAACACATTTAATATGATTATACATTTTATTTATGATAAGATATATTATTTAATTGAATTATTATTCTGATAAATTACTTTAATGGAGCACATAGATTCAAGTCCTAATAACTTCTTAATAAACAAATGTTGGGTTTTGATATCTAATTAAATTGTTACCAACAACTAAATTCAAAGGCTCGACCCGAAAATAACGTGGCCGTTGGAAGTAACTTAAAGAATTAATGTTATTATTTCGAAGAGGTCTATTCGGCAGTTTGTTCTTGACATTTTGGTGCTTTTAGTTTTCTGTTTCAGGTTATATAGTAGAATCTAGATGACTTTACCCTTTTCGCTTTTGGAATTTTTCGATAGTTGTTGATTGATTTCTGCGATTACCTGGAAACTTTAGGGCGAATAATGGTAGCCCTAAAGTGGTAAATTCGCATCTCTAGTCATTTATGAACTCAGATTAGCCTGCTCTGATATATTGGCTTATTCCAATTTAAATTTCAGTATTAGCGCGTTATCGTGTAGGGTGACATTAAGATTGGGTTTACCATGTATGATAATCATTGCTTATGCTAGAAATTTAGGAATTATTTGCTCTATTTAAAATGTTGAATTTAATTCCAAGTTGGTAATTGATTTGTGCCTTAATTGTCGTTTAGTCACTGTTTGAGAATTCATTGTGTGAGCATTTCAATTTTTTGTTGACATACCTTCGTGTTGTATTGATTATTTTGTTAGAACACCTGGACTTGACCCATTTAAACATTCTCTTGATACTTAGATATCGAGTCTCACAAAATCCTGAAAATCTAGAACGGTGTATACTACGACCTTAGGATTACTTTGTGCGACCTATTTGTACACTTTAGTTGTTCTTTTTTTTTTTTTTTTCAAAATGTCTTCACATTTCGAAATTGAAATTTTCAATGGAAAATGTGATTTTCAATTTGACAACAAACGATGAAGGAGATTTTGGTTTAATAAAAAGTTTCAAAAGTCATAGATGACAAATTTCTTGTAAATTTGACAGAAGCACAAAAAGAAGAATATAGTGAACTTGCTTACACTTCAATTATTTTACACCTATCTGACACTGTTTTGAGAAAAGTTGGAAAATTTGATTATACAAAAGACATTTAAAAAAAGTTGGAGGACTTATATTTACTTAAGTCTACTTATAATACGTTGTATTTGCTTGAAAGATTTTTCAGTTTTAAAATGAATCTTTCAAAGGATTTTGATGACAATTTGAATATTTTCAATAAACTTGTTCAAAATATTATTAACTGTGATGAAAAGGGGTTTGAAACATATAAAGCCATTATTTTGTTGAATTCTATGCTTGACTCATAAAGTGAGGTTAATAATGTGATTAAGTATGGTAGGGACATCTTAACACCCGAAATTGTCATAAATTCCCTTAGGAGTAAAGAGGTGGAGATTAAGATTGAAAAAGATGATAAGAGGAGTGGAGAGTTACATATGATGAACAGTAGAATGAAGTTTAAGCATATGAATTTGGTTAGAGCTCAAGACAGTAGTGATTCGAGTAGCGACTTGAATGATGGAGTGGTAAGAAAAAGGGCAAAGGATGGGACAACTCCAATGGTAAATGGTGTTATAGATGTGGTAATCCTGGATACTTTAAGAAGAAGGATAAGCGGAAGGGTAAGGTGAGAGAAGAGGAGAGGCGAATGTGGCTATATGGTCGATTGATGACCCTAGTGAGGTTTATTGAGAGTAAACCTAGTTAATATATGTACATCTGTGTGTAATCCTTTCTACATGTGTGTGATTGTTTAATTATGTTGCATTTTTATATATTGTATTTCAATATGTTTGACATGTAGATCTTCATGAATTTGAAAATAATTTGATTATTCGGTGTAATTGTTTGCGTGCATAGTGGGTTGGGGTGCATCAGCAATATGTGTGATGCTTGTCTATTGGTGATGTGCAGTATAGATGTCCAGCGGTACATTGGTGATATGCATTGGGGATGTGGAGTGTGACATTTAGATCACGAGTAGAGAGGTGATTAAATGCTGGAATCCTTTAACTGTGACATTTGGCCGTGTGTTTGATTAACCTGGTGTTAATCTGTTGTTCTGTGTGAACATATCTTTTGAAATGATCTATCTGTTATCCTATATTATATTTTCATCGCATAATTATTTGCTCTTGATTGTTTGTCGTTATTATCTGTTTCTGTTTGGGTGTTATTTGACCTTAGCCCTGATGAGTACATGGTGTAAGTATGGTATGTGTTTCAGGTTCAAAATAGTAGGTAAAGTCTGTGATTCCAATTTTATTGGTTGTCTTGATTATGCAAGTATTAACTTTGTATTTTGATTGTTTGCATGTTGATTAGGTATTAATGTAGAGATTTGTTGGGTTTTGATACCCAATGAACCAAATGCTCAACCCGAAAATAACATGGGTCAATGAAAGTAGTTTGAAGAAATATTGTTGCTCACAACCCATATTTATTACCTTGAATGACTTTGAATCTTGGCACATTTAACCCTTTGGTCCTACTAAAACCTAACATAGCCTATATATATGTTGCATTTTACCCTGGCCATTAGTGTATGATTTGCGTGAGGAAAAAAAAACATATGCGCCTTGAGAGAGCAAAAAATCGGTTGCCATTGTTGGGAAAAATCAATCACTTTCCTGGTGTTCTTTGGCTTCTTTTGTACCTCTTTCATTGGTTTCCTCTTTACCTCTGTGGTCTACTAGTCATCACTGTTATCTTATCCTTTCTGGGTGAGATTGATGAACAATCAAGGTGAATATATTGATTGTGGAGTTGAGTTGTTTGGATTGATTGTTTGGTAGAGAAAGGTAACGTAAAATTGAGTTCGAAAATCACCGATTGAAGATCCTTGGAGAGAGCTTCCGCGACAACAAAGAATTGTAATAGTCTGAAACATATTATATATGACTAAATCTTAAATTATCCATGATTGTAAATAATAACAAGATATGGATATTATTATTACGGATTGACCAACACGTATGATATTTCTCACTTGTAAGGTGAGTAAATGATCTCACAAGATAAATTTAATTGAGTATTAGTGGTTAATCTTTAACGTTCGCTAGTGGAATTGATCTTTCGATTTGAGGTCTCATAGTACCTTACACAGGGACAGTCATACTTTGATGACGTTGGATGTTACTCTGCCAAAAGTTGCTAATACGAAATCTATCTTGTACGTGAAGAATATATGAATGTTGTAAATGATTAATAGAAGATTCGTCACTCTTAGATAGTAAGAGATTATAATCTATATTCATTAAGTTGAGTTGATAATGAAATTCTTGGCCAATGTGTGTTCATAAGTCGAAAAGAGTTTTTGACTTATATTTATTTTAAGAGTGGGATGAAAGATATGATTGATAATCTCGACACTCTTCCATTTTTCATAATTGATCGGATCATATTGACGAGCAAATTCTACTTTCATGGTACACAAAGAAGTTTAGTTTTGTCATACCACGTGACATTACCCGTTCTTGTATTGTTATATGCAAATTATATAGCAAGAGCACGGTGTCCAATTTTATAATATAACAATAAGTTATGTCGAACCCGTAGCGATTGATAATTAAATTTCTATTAAGTACTATAATTAAAATAACCCTTAATTTATCTAGACGATCGAATTAATAGATTGTTTGAAATTTAACTAAATCTAAATTAAAAGTTCGACTAAATCAACGATTGAATGCAAATTCTTAATGGTTAAAAATAATACCAGAAGAGCTTAGGGTTTTGATTTCATCTATCAACTATGTCCCCATTGATTTTCCAATTTTATAAGTAAGAACCTAATATATTTTTACTCTCTATCTCTCTCGAGTTTCGAGTGAAAATCATTCCTAAATTCAAATTCTAATATCTCTATTCAAATAAAAATCTAGGAATTTACCAGTTCTATGGTTTTTTGTAAAAATGCTTCAAAAGATTTATACTTTCTCTCAAAACCTATAAAATTCTAGGTCTTATTATTCTATGATCACATTCAAAATTTCCTCTCTCAAGTATTGAATCTTAAACAATAAATCAATTAATTAATGATTAGTTAATTGAAATCATTAAGAACAAATAATACAAATAAACTTATAAGAAAACCTCAAAGAAAGAAATATTGAAAATCAAAACATAGTCTTAAGTTGATATTACATCTATCTCCTAGATGAAAGAATTAATTTGTGATTGAGAAGTAAGGAAAACTCATACAGATAAAAACTGTGTTTGGAGTTTAATCAATCTCTTCTCGCCGTCTCTTTCTTCAATTGCTTTGATCTCTAGATTCGCCGTTGTCAAAGTGTGTTAAAAAGCCTTCCCTCAAGTTGTATTTATCACCCATTTCATGTTTATCGGGTTAATTGGCTTTTTTCAGACCCAAATGAACACTAAAATCTGAGGCGCTGCATTACTAGCGTTGGGGTGCTAGAGTCCTAGCCGAGGTGGCACCTGGGCGTTGCTCATGTAGCACCTAGGCGCCCAAGTTCTACAAATGTATCCTATTTCTCCAGTAGCAATGGCTTGACCTCTTTCTTTACCCTCTTTGAATACTGCAAGTCGTCTTCTCCTCGGTTTATATCATCATCACTCTTTGGTTCCTTCAAGCTCCAATATTCGCATATTTTTCACAATTTCACTTAACGTATAACACAATACGAAAACACACATCAAAACATTTTAAAACTCTTGAAGACAAACAAAATATCAAGATTAAATAATATTAATATCACGAGTGAAACACTATCAAACTTAATAAGTTGCTAGTCCTCGAGCAAACATAAAAAAAAAAAAAAGATACACACAAACGAAATGAAACAAAAACATATCGAATTACATGCAACATGTTTTAGTTAGATAGCTTGTTCTTATGGCTTAGGATTGAAAACACTATATCAAATCTATGGATGGTTTCAAAATTAAAATGTAAAAGCCAAATTTTCACTTATCCGATGTAAAACAAGGGTGTGTGTGTGAAGAATCAAGTACAATGCTATACATTCACAAGTTGTTTAATTCTCGACTCTCAATAGTAACATATATCATTTCTTTACTCGTAAGATTCACACACCCCTAAACTTATATTCTCTTCCCAAGGTTCTGCCGGTTTTTACGGATCTGGTCGATCGGTCCGTCTTGACACCTCTATGGGCAAGCGACCTATAGCCTTTTTCAGTCGCGCACTTAATCGCAGATGCCTAGATAAATCAGTGTATGAACGAGAATTGGTGGCGATATTCTTTGCAATTTAAAAATGGTGACATTACTTAATGGAGCAAACAGATAAAAGGAGTTTGAAGCTTTTGATGGAGCAAAGGATGGTGAGTCCCAATTATCAAAAATGGTTAGTTAAGCTCATGGACTTAATCAGGGTCCTAAGTGTTATGCTTAGTTAAGCTCATGGACTTAATCAGGGTCCTAAGTGTTATGCCTGAGTCCAATCAATTTTGGGATATAAACACTTTTAAGATATATTATAATGTGTATTTATGGTAATATCTATTATTTAATTAAATTAATATTCTAATAAATTAAATAATAAAATCCGTATATTCTAGTTTTAGTGATTTGTTATGAATGAATCTTAAATCGTCAGTGGTTGTATGTAATAAAGAGATATGAATATCGTTATTACGGGTAGACCATCACGTGTGACATTTCTTACTTGTAAAGTAAGTAGTTGATCTCACAAGGTAAAGTGTGGTGACACTTGAATGAACAAATTGATGTTTTGTTATAGAACAAAACATTGGAGATTCGCTGAGAGATTCACATGAATAACTATCTGAGTGTTATTGGTTAATTTTTAACGTTCGATAGTGGAATTGATCATTTGACTTGAGGTCATCATAGTGCATTATATGAGGACAGCCATACTTTGGTGGTGTTCGATGTTGCTCTGTCAGGGGTCGCTAATACAACATCGTTTCTAATATGTCAAGAATTATATGAAGGTTGTGCATGATCGATAGAGGATTTGTCACTCTTAAATAGTAAGAGATTATAATCTACATTTTACTAATTAAGTTGATAATGAAATTTTTGGTCAAGGTGACCTCATAAGTTGAAAAAGAGTTTTTGATTTACATTAACTTAAATAAAAGATATGATCGATAATTGAGATTGACACATATGCATATCTCATAATTGATCGGATCATATGACGAAATGATTGTTTCACAATAAACGAACAAGTTTGATTTTGTCACACTACATGACATTTCTCGTCCCATGTATTGCCCTAACACATTGCTAAATATGTTATTCTTGCTAGCACAAGAAAAGAAATTCTAGTCGTCATTCTTGTTTTCTGTGTGGATTATCGTTGGAGGCTGGACAATTGAACAGTTTGGATTGCAGATCGTGATTATTTGAGTTCAAGAAAAGTAAATGAGTTTGTGGAATTTATCAAATGTATAATTACTATTATAGTTTTTATCTAAACACAAAGCAGATCTTTGATGAGAATTGAAAAACATATTTATTTTCCACTGTGCATGTTAAGTAAATTCTCAACAGTGGTATCAAAGCCTACTTTGTGCTTATTAAAAACTGTTTTGAATCTTAGATCAGTCAAAAGTTGATCATGTTTTTCTTGAATCTAGTAATTTAGAAAAGTTGATTTTCATCTTCAAAATTGTTTTGAAAAAGAAAATGATTTTGGGTCAAAAATCTGGGTTGGAAATAGGTGGGCCGGCGACATTGCTAGCGACAGCAGTCGCCGCCGACGTACAGAACAGCACCGCATCCTCGCAGCGGCTGCACCTCGCGAAGCAGCAGACGCTGCTGCCCAGCTTGCGACGACAGTCGTCGAAGTCCACTGGAGCGGCGACGATCGCTGCTGTAACGAGATCGCTGCTCCGACGCAGCTGCATACGGCACGCTGCTGATGGCGCTGCCGAGGGGCAGCGTCGACCAGTGCCTCTCCCTGATTTCATTTATTTTAGGTTTTCAGTTAGGGGCGGTGCTGGAGAAGAATTCTAGGGTTTTCAGGTCGGGTGAGGAAGAGGTGGAGGTGGGGGCCTCTGATGCAATTTCTGAAATTGCAGGCCCCCACTCGCAATTATTAAAAAGGGGTCATTTTGCAAAATTTTAATGGAGGCCCAGTCATGCAATTTTCGAAATTGGAGGACTTGCTTTTAATTTCAAACTTGGGTCAATTTGCAATTTTTAAAATAGTTTGAATTTAAATATTAAAATGGTTTTAAATTTAATTTTCAAATGAGTTTTAACCTATATTATCAATTTTGACTCATTTAAAATTTTATTTAAAATTGACGACTTTTTATATTTTCGTTAAAATTGGATTTTAATTTATATATTAAACTTTGACCCTAAGTTGAATTTTATTTTATTTAGGAGTTTTATCGTAAATTAAAATGTTAATTCAATTAAATTACAGTTTGACTCTAATCTTATATTTAATTAAAATTTGATTTTAATTAAATTATCAACCCTAATATATTCTTGAAATTAGAGTTGGACTCTAATTTGATATTTAATATATATTCTTGAAATTAGAGTTGAAATTTAATTTTAATTAAATTGCCCCATCCTAAAAATTTTCTTGAAATTAGAGTTTTTTTAATTTGGAATTTAATTAAAATTTGATTATAATTAAATAGTTCTGCCATATAGTGGTAGAATTAGAGTTGGAACCTAATACAATATTTAATTAAAATTTGATTTTAGTTAAATAAACCCGTTAATTAAATTAATTAATTATATTTGATCGCTATCGAGAAAAACTTTCAATTAAATTATGAACATTGATTAACATGAATGATTGCAAATTGTCACTTTAATTGTTACACTAAAAATGAAATAATAAGGGGATTCGATATGTTAGCAATGCGTCTCCATATTTGAAAATAAATGTACTTACTTTTATTAGTTTAATTGATAATTTAGGTATTAGTATAAAAAAAAAATCATAAAATTCATTTGCTCTTCGATTAAAGTTGCTATTAATTTGAACTCGGTTCAATACTTATTCCTCGATTGTTCAACACTCTACACTCTATTATATTACTTGTTTACGATTCCGTTCACTTGCGTGAAATTAAACAATCAAGTTTTTGGCAATTTGAAATTCAACATCGCCCAGGCTTGGAGAACAAAACAGGGGATGCCCTCTTTTGAGTTAACCACTCTATGGCTTTGATGGCCCTATCAATTCCAAAGGAGATCCAACTGTAACAGCTGGCAAAGGAAGTGTAGGCCGATGAAAAACTGCATGAAATCAGCCATGAACTGTAGCTGATCCCTTGAGTCAGCCGAATTATACGTTGAAAGATGGACTATTATTTAAAGTCAGGTTGTTGCTACCTAAGGCATGACGAGAGTGTAGGCAATCATTCGGGGTTCTTAAAGACGTACAAAAGGATCACAGCTATTGCGTATTGAGTAGGAATGAAAGGATCCACCGCTATGTAAAAAATTGCTTCATTTGTCAACAGTATAAATACATGGCCTTATCACCGAACTGGGATCATATAAATTGAGGCCTGTTCAGCTTATCAAACCACTCAGGTCACGGCTGACCCTGTCCATATAGGACAAAGCGAGGATGGCCCACATGCACTTTCAATTTTTATTTACAACGAATTATCGTACTTTACTTGCTTTCGAAAACCAACTACAGTTAGTTACACGCATGCTGCTATTTCTACTTGTTTAATCATGGTTGGAGAGTGCAGAGTAGAGGGCGATGGTCAGGAGAAGGCTCCATAGGATGTATGATGTGTTCAATGAGTTTATAGTCGGAGGTTAGCAGCAGATTTCATGTATGAGTGACCAGTAATTAAAGCCAAGAATCAACGTTTGATAAACTTGACCCAATAAATTATTGAACCAAAGAACTATGACAATCGCTAATGATATCTTGACCCTGTGATCACAAAACTATGGAACCTTAATTATATTGTAGAATGCCAAAAGAATTTAATTTTTGATAAGTTCAAAATTAATTCAATGAAGAACGAAAAGACAATAATATGCCTCGCAATATTATCTCTCAAATTGTATGTGTTTACAATGAATTGAATGAATCCTAATTATAGGGAACTCATAAAACCTACTTAAAAAATGAATTAAGTCTCAAAAAATATAAAAATATATACTATATAAGAGTTTTAACTAAAATAAAAGATTACGTGAAATTTGAAAAATTCATGGCTGGATTTATAATATACGGCCGCATAGTGTAGATCTATGCGATCACATAGATCAACTGATACCCTCCACTGGGGTTTTAGTAAAGGGCCATGCCTAGTAGCATAATTGTTCCTTTCGTTTCCTCCGTCCATTACTTGAATCAAGTTGCTCCACTTCGTTTCAACTCTCATGCCCAATATGAAACTTGTCAATTTGCTTGTCGTGATCAATGTTTCGTCTATCGTGGCTTGAGCAAGTAGTCTCATTACTTTTTTGACCCGCTTTGCTCACGACCTAGTCATAAGCCCTTCCTCAATGATCAATGGATTTTTGTCTGGACTTGCCCTCGTATTATAGATCACATCATCCCCTCATTTTTCAAAAAAATTCAGCCTCGAATCTGTACCTGTATTAAAAAGAGAAAGATAAGAAACAACAAAAATGCAAATTATCATAAACTTACCTTGAAGATCCAAATTGTAGCCATTGATTTCAATCCTTTCAATGATGTAAAATCATCAACCTCCTCTAGGATGTAATCTTGACTTTTTTTTTTTTGCATTTTAACAAGCCATTTTTGCCAAACACCCAAACCCAATCACTTGGTTCGAATACTTTACGCCTCTTTTCTTTTGCTACCTTGTGATGCTTATAATTCAATCCCCTGATTTCTATCTAAACTACCACTTACAATAATAGTTAAAGAAATTAAATCAAACAAAGTTAGCAAATTTAAACCATAACCCATATCAAATCGTTTAGTACAAGTAAGAGTATACTAAATTGGTCCCCAACATATTCCATAAATTCGAATCAAAATAGTTAAGGACTTCAAGATTCAAATGTAGATTATCATGCCTCAAATCACCAACAATGCACCACAAATGTCTATCATGCTCAATTAATTTCTCGCAACATACTAGAGTATTATTAACTAGTAATTGATTGCCTACGAATGCATATGATAAATGACTTATTATTCTCATAAAAATATTAGATGCATTAATATATGTAAAAGTACATACCCCATGTGAAAATATATTTCTACGTGCTAGATCATCATCTAACCTATGTATGGGGTATTGATTCTTTATCATGCCATAGTGGAATGCTTCTCTTTCAATGCTCATGAAATTATCCACTTGCATCTAATCAATTGGATACTCAATGGTTGGTATCCAACTAAATAAGTTTTCATGGAACGAGTCTTTGAGTTCCTGCAATAAAGAAAAATTCAAATTAGGGACGAGTTTGTTAGTTCTCACTAAAACTCTCTTAATCTCACTTTTTTTTTTTGCATAAAAACTCACTTTTGATTTTTTTTCCTCCTCTCAATTGACTTTCTTTCCGTTCTCTCTTGTGGCTCTATTTTTTTTTTCTTTCAATTAGCTACCTCATTATCTTTTCTCCTAATCTCCTTTTGCCTTTCTTTATTTTTCTTTTCT
Organism: Fraxinus quadrangulata; assembly: GCA_903798255.1. Taxonomy (NCBI): domain Eukaryota; kingdom Viridiplantae; phylum Streptophyta; class Magnoliopsida; order Lamiales; family Oleaceae; genus Fraxinus; species Fraxinus quadrangulata. The sequence continues at coordinate 25,182 of CAIGRB010167020.1, forward strand.
TCCCCACCTCTCAATTTCAATTGTTTTCATAGACTTGTTGTGGTATTAATGGTACAAGAGTAACAGCTCTCATATCTTTTACAAAGTTGTACATATTCTTAAATCCATCATGTTTAACCTCCATATCATACTGCCATGACTTTCCCAACATATTGAGCCCAGCATGTATAGGAACCACATCACTTCATTACTATACCTCCCAATTGAGAAATTCACCAAAACTTGCCTACATTCCCCAATCTTTCCACATTCATCTAACCATTGCAATTTATACGGTTTATGATGTTTTATCGTAGTCAATCCTAATTTCTCAATAAGTGTAGTACTAGCAATATTAGTACAATTACCCCCCATCAATAATCAAACTACATACCTTGTTTTTGACATGACATTTATTATGAAGGATGTTCTCTTGTGCTGCTCCACATCATCTAATTTAATTTGTGTATTGAGAGCACGTATCACCACAAGTATTTAAACTCCTAGTGGGTACTCTATTACATCTCCTTCATTAGCATCCTCTAACGCAGGCATATCATCACTATCACCATCACCATCACCATCACTCACCACTTCTCCAATGTCATGCAAGATCATTGCCCTTTTGTTTGGACATTGAGAAGTAATGTGCCCCGATCGAAAGCACTTAAAGCATTTGATATCCCGAGTCTTAGAAGGTTGGGATTCCATTTTGGGTGTAATTTTGCTAGCAACTTCCCCCTTTTCCCTTGATGGTTCGGTCTTACTACTCGAAACAAGCCCTTCAAATCTCTTATCATCCTACTTTGGTTTCCAATAAGAGTTAGAATTTGAAGAACCCTATGAATATCTAGCTATCACCTTTCTCTTCAATTTCCTTTCCACCTTCATAACTACATGTAGCATGTCTTCCAACTCCACATAATGTTGCAACTCTACAACATTAGTTATATCTCTATTCAAACTATTCAAAAACTAGGCGATGGTGGCCTCCCTATCCTCCTCAACATTCGTTCTAATTATAGCAATCTCCATGTCTTTGTGATAATCCTTTACACTCCTAGAACCTTGGTAGAAGCTTTACAATTTTTTATGAAGCTTCCTATAATAATGATTAGGTACAAACATCTTCCTCATGATAGCCTTCAATTTTTCTCATGTATTAATAGGTCTCTCGCCGTTCCTCCTCTTGGATGTTATTACTTGATCCCACCAAATGATAGCATAATCAGTAAATTCAAGCACCACAATCTTTACCTTCTATTTCTCCAAGTAGTTGTGGTAATCAAATATCAACTCTACTTTTTTTTCCCACTCCAAGTATGCTTCCAGATTACTCCATCCTTTGAATAAAGGAATTGTCATTTTGATATTGCCCATAATTTTATCAACACAATCTCCAACAATATCTCTACCCCTCCTTTCATGCCTAACTCCTCTATTGAGCATTCTTCCTAACTCGACATTCACCAATGTATCCTCATTAATGTCACTATCCACTTCCCATTCACCAGCAAAATTCGCTCGATGATCCCGCCTTCCTTGCCTCCTTGCATTAGGAATATCTCTAGGTTGTTCCCTAAGTTAGCAAGCAACGTGTCTTGTAAATCCAATATGTTTCTCACATCCTCAAACAACCTTTCGAATCATCGTATCAACTCATCAGACATGTTGACTTGACTATTATTCCTGCTTGATGTAGAATCATCTCTATCCAACATCGTAATTCTAATTTAATATTTGCCTCACGTGTATGTGCTTGTGTATCACTTAAATAGGCTTTTACTTCTATTAATTTCACCACTCTTGCCTTTTTTCACTCAATACTTTCTTGCAAGTGCTTCAAAGAACTAATCTGATTCCAATCAAAATTAATCCTTGCAGAGTTTCAAACAAAGATTTGAGTAAGAAAAATTGACTCTAGAATGACTCAAAAAGTAGGAATGACGCCTTGAATGGACACTAAGGAAATATTCAGGAACGTGTTTCTTGAATTTGAATTGAACACTTTTGAATTGGAATTTTTTTTTATACTCAAAAACAAAAAAATTAAATTGTATGCTGCAGGCAAGTTTTTTTTTTTTTTTTTTTTTTTTTTCGGATTTTCATTTTTTTGCTCGAAAATTCAACTAAATACCAGTAAAAGAAACAAAAAATTGATTTGGATGCTAAATTAGCACAAAAACAAGTTTTGGAATCTTTTTTATTGGAGACTCAAAAAACAATGAAGAACGTGAAGAATACGAATAATGAAGAACAAAAAACTTAAACAAAAAGGAAAAATTAAGTAGGATATAACCTTGATTTTTGGAGTCTTATTCTCATACCAACTAATGCGAACTCACGTAGCAATAGTAGCTACGGAATCCACGACAGAGTAGAACAAACCCAAGAAAGCCAAGAATCAACATTTGATAAGCTTGACTTAATAAATTATTGAACCAAAGAATCATGACAATAGCTAATGATATCGTGACTCCTTGATCACAAAACTAATGAACCTTACTTATATTTAGAAAGCCACATGAATTTAATTCTGATAAGTTCAAAATTATCTCAATGAAAAACGAAAAGACAACAATATGCATCGCAATATTATCTTTCAAATTGTGTGTGTTTACAATGAATGGAATTAGTCATATTTATATGGAACCAATAAAACCTACTTAAAACGGAATTAAGTCTATAAAAATATATAATATATAAGAATTTTAACTAAAATAAAATATTACGGAAAATTTGGAAAATTCGCGGCTAGATTTATACTATGCGACCGCATAGTGTAAATCTATACAGTCGTATAGATCAACTATAACCCTCCACTAGGGTTTCGGTAAAGTGGCATGCAACCGCATGCCATGAACCACTATGCAGTCGCATAGTTGTTCATTCCGTCTTCTCCGTTCATTGTTTGAATCAAGTTGCTTCACTTCGTTTCAACTCCCATGCCCAACATGAAACTTGTCCCTTTGCTTGTCGTGATCAATGTTTCATCCATTGTGACTTGAGCAAGTAGTCTCATTGTTTTGTTTGACCTGCTTTGCTCACGACCTAGTCTAGACCCTTCCTCAACGATCAATGGATCTTTGTCCGGACTTGTCCTCGTATAATGGATTACATCATCGACCAAACACTGATCTAGAAAAAATGATAAATATATAAATTCAAGTGTATGGGTAGCATAACTCTTTCATTGCATATCGACACTAAATAAAATCATTTGGTAGAAACTACGAAATTATTTCTTCCAACTCACAGCATTTCTTAAATAAACCATGCTTTTATAAAATTCCTTTCCGTTTTTAAATTTTTTTAATATAGGTTTATTTCTATGGGTACCAAGGGGCCAAAATCATGGACAATTGGTGGGAAAAAAATGTTCGAGAATATTTATGCATGGACATATGAGTCCTATCTAGAATTCACAAAAAGGAGGAAGAATCTACAAAAACAGTCCAATAAAATTAGCCCTTACTCTTTATATACTCTCCAACTACCCAAAAAATGCAAGATGGTGCTATATGTATTCTAGAACAATCCATTTTACTACCAATTCATTCTATCTCAAGACTATCCATTGATTTTCTGTTCTAATCGACATTACTTACATATGGAGCCTAATTATAACGATAACGATCCGTCAATATACTATAATAAATAAAAAGATATGTTTTACGTTTTATGAGTTCCAAATTCAAAATTTCACCTTTATAGATATGGGAATCATGATCGAGCATAGAAGCTCGAATCGCAAAGGGATGACTAGAAGTTCATACCAAGGGCTTTCATTTGTATATTCAACATACCATTGCTGCAAGAAAGAAATCAAGATAATCGCTTAAGTAAAACATAAAATGGCAAGAAAAACACAAGATTAGTCCATTGACAACTAGAAATTAGGCCTATGTAGGTCAATCTATCACCTAAAGAGAAAAACAAATCTTTAGAAGAAAAAAGGTTGAAGATTCGAAAAACAATTATATTGTGTTGAACCACTTGATCTAAACACTTAAGCGGCTAGAAAGGGGCCACGTGCATATCATTTTAATCTTATCTTAACATGCCCCTTCACGTGTAGGTAGGATTCAATTTTTTTTTACGTACAATTTCATTAACTAGGTGTGGCAATTAGACTTGAATTCAGAACATTTGCCCATTTTAATACCATGTTGGACCACTAGATTTGAAAACTTAATTTGTTAGAGGGATCCACATGTATTGCCTCTGGACCACTAGATTTAAAATATAGATTGTTAGAGAAGGCCACATGTATATCATTTTGATTTTGTCTTTTACATATTGTGTTATTGTAGCGACCGAGAAAATAAAATATTGAGTTTCATTTTAAAATAATTTTTCTTGTATTAATCGAAAAATAATTTGAGTTATATTATTAAGTCGCTACAACCCTTCCTAAGGGTTAAAATTAAAGTTTTGGTCACGATAGTAAAGTTTTGCGCACTTGTTGTTTTAAAAATAAAATATTGAGTTTCATTTTAAAATAATTATTCTTGTATAAATCGAAAAATAATTTGAGTAATATTATTAAGTCGCTACGATCCTTCCTAAGAGTTCAAATTAAAGTTTTGGTCATCATAGTAAATTTGCGCTTACTTGTCGTTTAAGGTGTCGAATTTCTTTTAAATGTTTGTGATGACATATTTTAAGTTCCTAAAATTTTAAAAATATAGATAAACTTATTGTTTATGCGAAATAGTCCTTAAACATGATTTTGTCTTCAAATAACTCCAATCTTTTCAACCACGTATTTTAATTTTTCTCATCCCTCAATGTGACTTTTCTTTTTCTTCACTAGACATTTCGTTTGAATTTTAAAGCCACTAAGTGTCATAACCGTTTAATAATTTAAAATCCATAATGTTAATTATTATTATTATAAGAAAAAAACTGCCATTCAAAAAGTAACATGCACGTCACTTTCAACCATTTATAACCATTAAGCATTTCATTTACAATTTTAATAACCCACTAATTAAAAACCATTATGATAATTATTTCCATTTCAATTGAAAAGTTTAAGTGCACGTTACCTCTTAAATCTACCAATTATACACCTAATTAATATGCCATTTTCATTTGATTTTATGCCCATTTTGGTTTTTGCAAGTAGCCATTTCCCTTTGCATTTTGCATTTGGCAAGCAACAACTTTCTACAATCCCTAAAACCATATTTTCTCTCCCAAACTAAAATACTTATACATAAATTTATTATTATTATTATTTTTTTTTCCATAAACATAAGACACTTTGAATCTGGAAATTTCTAAAGAAGATGCAAAGAGTGCGCTACATTTTACTACATATTGAACGTCAAAGGAATATTCAAACTCCAAGCATTCAAGGTTGGGGTGTTTCAGCACTTTTGTAAGTGAAGTAAAAATTATTTGTTTTCGATTTGCATTTAACTTGTTATTGTGTTACTCATGAGAGAATGGAAGCACCCTTTGGTGTTTCAAATAAGAGATGATTTATGACACATGAAAGGGGTTATATACAAATATATATATATATATATAAAACATTTATTTAAGTGTTTCCTACTGAGTATTTCTTGTGATACTCACTCCTACAAAAATTTACAGGTTAATTGAAGGCATGACAAGAATTTGGCATGGTGGCAAGTGCTCGGTGATTTGAAATGCTTTGAACTTTTAGTAAAATTTTCATTCGTGTAAATCTCTTATGAGTCCTTAGACGATAATTTTAAAATTTTTAACTTTCTATTTTCACCTAATTTTACACATATTGTAGGTCAACTATAACTTAGAAACGTTGGAAAGATTATGCATGAAGTTTATTTATTACTAGATTGAATTTCAGATTCTGTTCTTCTACTCAAAAATGGTATAACTTGGGCTGAAATGCATGTTTTAGAGTGGAATTAGTAGGGTTTCAAAGGTCTATGAGTCTTCTAATAGTAGTCTTTTGAATTATCCTAAAATATTATCTAGAGAATAAGTTATGTCCATTTTGGTAGATTACGTCGAGTCGGTTTTGAAATTTCTATCCAGCATAGTTAAAAAACGTTTTCGTGCTTCAAACATTATCGTTGAGACCCCAATTTTTTATATGATGTATGTACATATATGAATGATATAGTCTCTGTTAAAATTTCATAATTTTTGGTCGACATTTGCTAAGCCAAACATATTTTTTCTTTCCGCCGTTGCGCAACCGATAGTTGCTGAAATTCCTCCAATATTTTTCAAAATCAAATTACACCATAATTCTCTAAAGTCTATATGGACATATATTTCCCATTATAATTTTTTTTATATGTTTCAAACTCCAAAATTTTTCTTATTTACAATTTATTTTGGTTAGCATTAAAGAGGTTTTGAAGAAGAAGATTTTTTTAACGCTTCGAATTTCGAGAATTTGGGGCGTTACAGTTATTGTCAAACAACAAATTAATGACTTTGCCTTCCACAATATACTCCGATGAGAAAAGAACATAAAGAGAAAATTTCATCGAATAAAGATAAAAAGTACAAATATTTGTGTGCTCAGCCTAGATTTGTTCTCAAAAGGTTAATTTCACAGATGCAAAATTTGCGAGGCTAAAAAAAGTGAAATGGGGCTAAGAAACATGTTCAATGGAAACTTTCTTCGTTGACATAGGTATGTCACCCATAACTAAAAGCTACTTTTCAAAAATCATACACCAAGTTTTTTCAAATAGCTACAAGGCTAAGAATGCATGAATCAGCTTTACTGCTTTCCAGTTTACATGTAAACACAGGGATGGATTGGGGGTGGCCTAGGGGGTCACATGACCCCCTAGATTTTGAATTTATTTATTTTTAATAGGAAAAGAAAAAATTGAAAATTCAAACTCTTCATTTTCTCCTCTCTCCTCTCCCACGGCACTCCCCCCACACCACTCTCCCGTTCCAAGTTCCTCCGTCTACCCACGCATCCGTCGCAGCCCGATGTTACCATTTTGTCGTTAGTCTGTGCGTGACTACCATCGAGGGTTAAAAAGAGACCATTACAGCATTGCAATTGGTGGCAATGGCTAATTCAACCATTCTGCCGACTGCGACCGTCTATGCCTAAGTCGTGACTGCCATCTGTGCGTGGCTGCCTTTAGCCACTGTCGCATCAACTCCGGCCACTACCGACTGTCGTCCTCTTGAAGGTGTGTGACTTTCCAAGCTTGTCATTAATTGTGTTTTCTAATTTAGTATTTTTTGATTTAGGGATTTTTTAAAATTGATAAATAGAGATTTCTGATTAGCGCTTTTAGGGATTTTTTATTTAGAAATTTAGGAATTTATGATTAGGGCTTTCTTATTTATATGTAAATTAATTTAGGAAGATTGAAACTTACTAATTAATATGTTTGAAATTTGGTTGGTAAGACTTATGAGAAGAAGAAACTGATTTAGGGACTTTTAATGTGGTTGATTTTTTGTTTGTATTTGTTATGGACAAATACTTTAAACGTAAATCTATACTTTCTCGTGATAAGCAAAATATCGATGAAAGGAATGTTCGAGACAAAGTGAGAAAAATAATGTTGATGTTAATGTTGGAGAAATTGGGGATGCCGGAGAAGTCAGGGATGTTGATGTTGCACATCTTCTCGTCGATCCTGGATTGAGAGTTCTAATACAGAATTATGATGATCGAGACGTGATTCGAAGAGTATATGTGAAAAGGGATCTTTGTCTACCTCGCAAGCATGCGTTTCTACCCACAAGAATGGGTAATAAAGACAAGCGATTTTGTGTTTCATGGTATGATGAGCATCCTACCTCGTTGGAATATAGTATCGCGAAAGATGCGGTTTTTTGTTTTTATGGCTATCTTTTTAGCTTGAGAGGTGGTTCATTTCTTAATGATGGATTCTCAAATTAGAAAAAGAAAGAATACCTTATAGAACATGCTTGGGCTTCAAGTAGTGCATACAACCAGGCTCAAGTCAAATATGAATCGTTCAAGAATCAAGAGCAAAGTATTTGATCCTACCTCATTAAGCGATTGCATCAAGCTTCTCATCTTGACCAAGAATTTCACCAACTTTAGGTTTTCTCTTTTGAGGGCTTTGTTGATTCATCAATACATTTGCACTCCTTGAGGTTTGTTGGTTGCTTGGACGGATTGTGTAATTTAAAACTTTCTTGATCATCCGCCACCTCAAAGTCAACTCACATCTCCATGTCAATCAAAGTTTGACTAGTTGAGAAAGGCCAACCCAAGATTATTGAGATATTTTGATTGTTTTCTATGTAAAGAACAAGAAAGTCCGCCGGGAATATCAACTTTCCAACTTTGATGAGTACATCCTAAACCTTGACCCTTGGATATTTGATGCTTCTATCAGCTAACTGTAGTGAAACATTTGTTGATTTAACTTCTTCAAGTCCTGATTTTTAGTAGACAGATAAAGGCTAACACTTACACCTGTATCACATAAAGCACGAAAAGAAAAATGCCTGCCTAGTAAAATAGGCAAAGTGAAACCCCTTGGATCCTTGCGTTTGGGAGGAAATTTCTTTTCCAGCTTTGCACTACTCTTCTTTGTCAATGCAACTTCTTCAAATTCTAGAAGCTTTCTTTTCTTTGATATCATCATGTCTTCCAAGAATTTTTCATGATTCAGGACCTGTTTGATTGCATCGAGCTTCTTTAGAATGTCTATGAACTTCTCAAATTGTTCTTCTAGCTTCCTTTTCTGCAATCTCTGTGGAAAGGGGACTTGAGGGACATAAGTTCTAATAGGAATGGTTTTCTTAACCAGTGGACTATCTAACTTCTAATTTGGAGTTATTTTTGTTAATTGTTTAGATTGAACCATGTGATCATCATATGTGGAAGGTACCTTTTTCATTTACTACCCCATATATCTTAATTGTAATTTCTAGAAATTGAACCCCACTGAGTGTAGTAATTGCCTCAATCTGTTCGTTCTCTACAACTCTTACTGTCATTACCTGTTGTTTGGAATTTGTCACAATGTAACTTGGTTAGGTCTCTGGCTGTCTTTCGGGAAGTGCTTTTGCTATTTACCCCATTTGATTTTCCAAATTCTGTATAGAAGCCCGCTGAACTTGAAAACTTTTCCCAGTTTGTTGCATGAACTTAGTTGATGCTTCAACTATTCTGGTCATTGTTTCAGTTGATGATGATTCCAATTTACTAAACTCTTCTTCCCACGCAAGCTTCTTTTCAGGCTACTGAAAACTGGTTGATGCATTTTGTTGTGGTGCACCCTGAGTAGCCTGAGTATTACCAAAAAAAAAAAAAAAAATGGTATGATTTTTCTAACCTAGATTATATGAATTGGAGTGCGGATTATTTTACTACCTCTAGAGATTTTTCATAAAATTTACATCCTCAACTGATTGAGCAAAGGGACTCACCACATTACAATCCACACTTTCATGACTAGCCTTGTAATGCTTACATTTTGGTCTGACTTCTTAAACTGCATTCGTCTAATCTACCTTTTGAGCTAATGCTGCTAGCCGTGCTGAGATCGTTGTCAGTGAGTCAACTTCATAGATTCTAGAAGCTTTCTTCCCACTTGATCTTTTAGATGGCCAAGGTGCACTAGTGAACACAAGATCCTCTATGATCTGAGAGACTTGATTCACTGTTCTTTTTGTGATCGAACCATCACATGCAGAGTCAACTTTAGCCCTGCTTATCGAATTTAGCCCAACGTAGAAATACTGCACTTGGAGCCATTTTTGTAGCCTATGCTATTGACACTGATGGAGCAACCCCTTGTACCTTTCCCAAACCTCATAGTTGCACTTTGAGTCGAAGTTGAGGAAATGTAGTGATTTCATCCCTCAACCTAGAAATCCTTTTCGATGGAAAATATTTGTTCAGGAATTTCTGGAGCAAAATGTTCCTCTAATGATGCAGTGAGTTGGGAAAGTATCCAACCATTCCCTAGTTGAGTCTTTCAAAGTGTAAGTGAAGAGCCTCAGGAGGATTGCTTCACTTGAAACCCTCGAATATTCTGTTGTTGCACATATGTCCAAAAATCTTGAGATATGAGCATTTGAAGTTTTAGTAGCTCTCCTAAAGAATTGTAGTACATTTTGGACATTTTGGAGCATATTGATCACATCCGTTCTCAAGTGGAAATTTTCCTAGCCAAATGTCGGATATACAATGCTAGATTGACTTTCTACAACCGGTAGAACCATCTACTCTCCCATCAACCCGCTTTCTCATTACCCACAGCTACAACCTGATATGCTGCATTTACATTCAATTCAACGACCACCTAATTTTGTGTATTTTCTTCAATTAATTTCGCTTGCTATTTTTAGCATGCTTCTAATTGCTCTTTTCTCCTAAATCTGAATGTTCATTCGATTTTTGGATCAAATTGAACAAGATCACCGTATTTTGAAATTTGAATAAAAGATCCTAAAAAAGAAAAATAGAAAAAACTATAATATTTTTCTAATATATGAAACTAACTAATAAAGCAATAAAATTCAAATTAAAGCTAAAATGAACTAAAACTAATTAAATACTATAGTCCTAGCAACGACGTCAAAAACTTGAACGTTCGATTTCTCGCAAGTGAACAGAATCGTGAACAAGTAATAAAGTAGTGAATAAGGTGTCGAACCCACGATGACTATGTAATTAATCTATTGTCAATTAATTTCAATATAATTGAATAACCAAATTGGTTTGAGTATTTATACTAAATTATTTAATTGTCAGTTAATTATGAAGGTTTTTGTCGAATATGTGAGATGAATGCTAAGATTTCGAATCCCTCTTATTAATCCATTTTTAATACAATTAAATATCATGACAATTGTTGACCTATGGTTGATTTCATCATTAATGTTTCGATCATAATAAATAAGATTAATATTGCTTAACAACTGATTTTGAGTGATGATAGTTCATTATTAAAATCAATCAAACATTGCCAAAATCAATATATAAATCGGACTCGAAATGAAGATCAAAGTGGAAGTTAAGCATTCAAGTCAAATCATTCGAGACGAGAGCTTAAAAGACAAACGTCAAGAAAAAGTAAGATTAAGAGTATGAGAGACGACATCAAAGAAAAATCAAGATGAGAAGTCTAAGAAGCAAACTTCGAAACAAGATTAAAAAAAAAAACTAGACTTCTTAATATAAAGCTACTAATACTTTGCTATTTAGTAATGAATGATAACATGTCAAAAATCGTTTTATGCACGAAAATATTATTTTATAAAAACACTTTCATAACAAATTATTTTTCAATTCCAACTTGATATTACTTACTCATTCAAAAGCCCACATTTTTCAAAAAAAATAAAAAATAAAAGTCAAAGTCAAAGTCAACCGAACGTCTGGTTCGCTAACGGTTATTTTTCTAACCGTTCTGATTTCTGACACACAACGGCTAGTTGAGTCATCTAATTCAATGGCGGACGTCCGGTTGGGTCATCCGGATGGACATAAACTTTGGATATTTTGACTACTATAAATACCACTTCACTTTGCATTCATTAAAACAACAAGAAGAAAGATTTCTTATGAAATATATTTGTGAAAATGCTTCTTTGAGCTTATAACTTTACATTCATTTCATTTATTTCTTCATAACAAAAACTTTTATTATTGAATCAAATTTCTTAAATTAAATCTCTTATCAAAGTTTTTCATTTCTCTTTATATCAATCTTAAAAGAGAAATATATTTTTGAAGAAGATTTTTGCACTTACCTTGCATAAACTTTTCTCCTTTTTTATATTCACAACTTTGATTGATTGAATCAAATTTGTAAAATCATCATATTCATCAAAGTTTCTCATTTCTCTCATAATACTTAATTTATCACAATTATTAATTAAAGAGAGATACATTGAGAAGATTTTTGAACCTACATTGCATTTATTTCCTCTTCATCTTCTCATTACACTTTGATTGATTGAATCTAATTTTTGATTATTATATTCATCAAAGTTTTTCAACAAACACTTGATCTACCATTTATTACTATTCATTGAAGTGATTTATTACTATTTATTGAAATGTTAGCCTCTCTTAATACTTAACTTGGTTGTATTATTTATTAAGAGAGGTATTTCATTGTAAAATCATTTTGATAAAGTGTGGGTCGTGTTGAAGTCTCTTAAAGATCAACATTATATGAGGATCGGTGCTCCTTGTTGTAAGTCACCATGTGGGTCATATTGAGGTTCCGTGAAAACTCAATAGTGGGTCGTGTTGAGGTTCCGTAAAACTCAATATTGTATAAGGATCAGTGCTTCTTGTTGTAAGTCACCGTGTAGGTCATATTGAGGTCCCATGAAAGCTCAATAGTGGGTCATGTTGAGATTTTAAAACTTAACATCGTATAAGGATCAGTGCTCCTTGTTTGTAAGTCACCAGAAGCATTGTAAATGGTCGAATTGTACCATAAGTCATTCAATATAGTGAAAAGGCATTGCTCGTGCCGGAGAGTTTGGTAACGGAGGACGTATATCATTATTTTGGATCGAATCTCCACAATTATATTGTTTGCATAATCTCTCCCGTTTACTATCGCTTTTTATATTTGTACTTATTATTTGAATTAATCTATTTAATCTTTACTTGTTTGAATTTAGATTAATTCTTTGAAAAAGTTTTAAAAAACAATTCACCCCCTCTTGGTTAGTTATTATTGGGCTATCTATTGGTATCAGAGCAATGTGCTCATTTCGAAATTAAGATTCTACAATCTTGAGCAATGGCTAACCACATTTTTCAAATATTGATGGTACTCATTATAACTATTAGAAGATTAGAATGACGATATTTATTCAATCAATAGATTACAATATTTGGAAAATTATTGAATTTAGTTCCTATGTGCCTAAAAAAGTTATTAAAGAGGAGGGTAAATCGGATCAAATTATTTCTAAACCAAAGATATCAACACATATCCATTGGAAGAGCTCTATGGAACATTGATGATATATAGGCTAAATCACACTGAGACAAAGGAGAAAACAATGAAAAGCAAAGAAGGGAAAAGACGCCAAATTGCTTTAAAATCCGTAGTTGATGAAGACACTTCAAATGAAAATATGAATGATGAAGAACTTGATGATCTAGTTCTTCTTCTTAAGAAATGGAAAAGTTTTTTGCAACAATCTTCGATTCCAAAAGGAAGACGAAAATGGCGAAGAGAAGAATATATTTACAAAAAGATAGCACTTCAATCAATATGGGATGAGAGTGATGATGATGACCATGAAGAAGATGGAAGTCAAGAGGAAATTGCCAACATGTGCTTTATGGCTATTGATGATGAGGTAAATTCAAATGAAAATTTTTCATATGATGAATTATCTACCTCTTATGAATTATTCTTAAATAATTTGAAAACTTGATTTAATTCATTCGATCTTTAAAAAGAAGAATTCTTAATTGGAAAATGAGGTAAAGAAACTTTTGGAAATTCAAAATGATTGTGTAAAAGGAAAAGCCAATTACGATTCTTTAATTAAAAAGAATTCCTCTTTACAAGAAAAAATTTTAAATTGACTGAAATTGTTCACAAATTTACTCTATGCAAGAAATNAATTCCTCTTTACAAGAAAATTTTTAAATTTGACTCATATTGTTCACAAATTTACTCAATGCAAGAAAAATTTTGATTTAATGTTTGGTGAACAAAAATGTGTTTTTGATAAAAGAGGAATTGGATGCAAAACATTTTAAAAACAAAATCTCTTGAAAATTTCTTTGTTAAAGTCTCTACTTCTCCCGTTTCAAATGTCACATGTAATTTTTGTAATAAAACTGGACATGTAGCTTTTTATTGTTATATTAAAAAGAGATCACATTTTGAAAACAAGTACAAGTGGATTCAAAAGTCCACTAATACTGATATGATCCGGGTTTGGCATCAAGTGGATGCGAGCTCAGAGTGCGTTGACAAGGAGTCAAGGTTGAGTTCGGGAAAGAATCGAGGTTCAAAGCAAGCCAAAGAAGCCATGCAATCGAGTGAACGAGCCATGGGGTTCACCGGGATGAAGTTGACGAGCCAATGGACAAGTGTCATGTTGGAGTCGAGAGCCAAAGAGAGTTGGAATGCATTCGAATCAAGAAAGGAGCGGAGGAGCTGCAGCCTACAACTATGCAACCACATAGTTAAAATATGCATGTGGTCGCAAGCAACATTGCAGGGAATTAAAGGGGGTAGCTGACTTGCTCTGTACGACCGCACGACATTACACTATGCGGTCGCATAGAGATAATTTGACACATATTTTTAATTTTTTTTTTGGAAACTTCCTAGTTTCCTTAGAACTCTATAATTTTAATATTTTTTGATATATTTCGACTATATTTTCGTACATCTAGGATTTTTTAGAGGTTTCATATAAATACCTCTTTATTTCATTGTATTAAAAAACTTTTGGACAAATTATTAATTGAGAGGCTTTGTTTTTCCTTGTTCTCCAATTGAACAACTATCGAACTTATCAAGATCTGAATCTTGTGGCATTCAAAATATCGGATCGTAGGTTCTTCATTGTGTAATCAAGGGGTTCGACGCATCTTTATTATCGTTGAGTTTTTTGGTTCACTTCGTTGGGTTCAAATCCAAAATCGGGTTTAATTGGTGTTCTTGGGCCACATCAATTTAGTTGTGGATTTCGTAAGCACCGTTACTATGGGGTATTGCATCAGTTGGTATCAGAGTTTTGGCTCCAATTTCATCAAGTTATATCCCTTATTTTGTTTGTCGAGTCATTTAATTACGTTTCTTCCTTAGTTTCTTTGTGTTCTTGAGTGGTTCTTCATTTTCAGTTCTTAGATCCATAATTTCTTTGGTGGTAGTATAATCTTATGTTTTAAAAAAAAGAAAAAAAAAGTTATTGTTCATCGTGGTTACTATTCATACGTAAAAAAATATTGTTCACGTACGGTATTGTTCATCCGTATGACACAAACAAAAAAAATTGAGTTTTATTTGATTGATTTAGTACCAACATTCTACGAACGTCGGATCTTCAATTTGTTCTTGTCATCCACTTTGAGTCAAAATTATAGTTGAATTATCTTGTGTTCTTTCCATTGTCATTCCAAAATTTCTATACTCCTCTCGAGTTACAGTCATCCACATATTCGAATTTTGAAGTCACAAGTGTGATCCGATGAGTTCATTATTGTCTTTTGGAGCACTTGGTGAAAGCAGTAAGAGGTAAAAGACAGAGGGTGAGATTATTAGAGGGTAAATGCCAATTGAGTGATTCCGAGTGAACTTGGTGAGGTAGAAATTGAGAGAATGTCAGACATGGAATGCTCAAATTCCAGTAGGAACGGTAATCAGACCAATTTACAGGATGATAGGATGGATATGTTTAAACGGTTGTTGATGGATATTGGAGCAAGGATGGAGCAATTGAATACGTCAATGGTAAATCTTAGTAGAGAACAACCAACGGATGTACCCCACGATAGGAGGGTGGGTAGGCGAATTCATAAGATAGATGAACATGAGATCGGTAGTGAATGGGGGTAAAGATGAGTATTAAAGGGATGAAATGGAACGAAGGAGGCATAGAGGAGATATGTTTGAATAACGTGGTAGAAATAATCATGGAGGTGAAGCTGATGGTAATTGGGGTAATGTAAGCATAGAAGTGATCCCGAGACATATCTAGAATGGGAGAAGAATGTGGAGTACATTTTTGATTGCCATATCTATTCCGAGGATAAGAAGGTAAAGATTACAGTGTTGGAATTCACTGATTATGCCATCATTTAGTGGGATCAAGTGGTTACTTCACGGCGTCGAAATCGGGAGAGGCCTATAAATACTTGGGATGAATTGAAGGCGGTGATGAAAAAATGGTTTGTACCTGGTCAATACTATAGAGAGCTCTATAAAAATTTTCAGAGTTTATATCAGGGGTCGAAGAGTGTAGAAGATTATCATAAAGAGATGAAGATTTTGATGATTAGGGCAAATGTAGAGGAAGATCGAGAAGCTACTATGGTTAGGTTCTTGAATAGGTTGAATAAGAAGATTGCTAATGTGGTGGAATTACAACATTATGTAGAGTTGGAAGATATGTTGCATGTAGCCATGAAGGTGGAAAGACAATTGAAGAGGAAGGGAACTGCGAGGCAATCGGTGAACACTTCGTCTCCTAACCCAAATTGGAAGTCGAGGTGGGAAGGTAATAAGGTGAATGAAGTAGTAGCTAAATGAATGACTAAAATGCAAAGGGGAAAGGAAGAAAGTGCTAGCAAGACCGTACCCAAGATGGAGTCACAGCAACCAATGAGTAGGGATATAAAATATTTTCGGTGTTTAGGAATGGGGCACATTGCTTCTCAGTGTCCTAACAAAAGGGTAATGATTCTACGGATGATGGAGAGGTGGTGAGTGAGAGTGAAGGAGAATATGATAACATGCCAGCGTTGGAAGAAGTTGATAAAGAAGGGAAAGTGAAATTTGCTGTTGGTGAGCTATTGGTCACAATGAAGGCTCTTAACACTCAAGTCAAGGCACAAGATACTGAGCAATAGCGAAAAAACATATTCCACACCCGGTGTCATGTCCACTATAAGGTATGTAGTCTAATCATCGATCGTGAAAATTGCACAAATGTGCTAGCACAACCTTAGTTGAGAAATTGGGTTTAGTATTGTTTAAGCACCCTAGACCTTATAAATTACAATGGCTGAATGAGAGTGGAGAAGTTAGGGTGAATAAACGAGTGATGATTGATTTCTCAATTGGGAGTTATAGTGACAAGGTTGTATGTGATGTAGTGCATATGCAAGCGGGTTATATTTTGTTGGGAAGACCATGGTAGTATGATAGGAAAGTTACATATGATGGGTACAGGAATCGGTATAGCTTTGTCAAGGAGGGAAGGACTATTACTCTTGTGCCATTAACACTGGCACAAGTTTATGAAGACCAAACTAAATTGAGGAATGAGGAAGAGAGAAGAGTAAGAGAGGAAAATGAGAAAAAATAGTGAGCTAGTGAGTAAGAGAGAAAATGGTGGGGATGGCCGAGAGTGGGGAAAAGAGAGAGAGAGGCCACATGAGAGGAGAGAAAAAGAGTCAGTCGAGAGGAAACAAAAGCCAGAAGTGAGTTTCTTTGCAAGGGAGAGTGAATGTAAAAAGGCTATAGTTGGTACAATACAGATTTTGTTGTTGGTAAATAAGGAATCACCCCTTAACTCTGAGGAAACTCACACACTCCTTCCTGGTTTGGCTATTTCCGTCTTGCAGGGTTTTGAAGGTCTGGTCCATATGAGCATTCCCATTGGGATTCCACCCAATCCGGACAATGGATATCAACTTGTGTTTGAAACTAACCATCCCCACCCTATATTTGTTAATTTTTCATTACAGGAGGTTGAATATGAGTTTCAAGAGAAATGGAGGGAGTTTATATGCCGAGAATTGAATGTCAAATGGGGTATGAAGGAAAATTTGAGTTCATGTATTGTGTCATTGTTACTATTGCCTAGGAAGGATGAGACATGGAGGAGGCACGATGAATTGCCAATGATAAGGTATTCCCATCTTATACATAAGTTAGATGATGGTTTAGCATGTAGGGATAAGTTTTCACTTGGAGCATGTAATTTTAACCTTACAACTACACCTCAGCTAGATGCTATACTTGATGATTTTCATGTGTCATATATTTGTGGTACACTTGAACATAAGGTCAACTATGAAATTTATAAGTGGTTAGTTATGTTGTTTGAACTCACTAGTCCATCTGATACTTTCATGGGATTAAATAGTCGTCTTTTGTGTACATTCATAGGAAAAATTTTATTAGTTTATGACCATATTTTATATTGCAATGGACTATGCATGTATGTTGAAGTGTTGGGTCACATGTTTCGTGACGATACCATAGTAAGTGGTAGAGATTTAGATGTGCATGTTACATATTTGAAATATATTAATCTAAATCTACATAACTATTTGTGGGAAGTTGGGTGGCATGTGTTAGGGATTAAATTGATAGTTTCTACTACTTTTTACGCATGTTTTTGATATGGCTTGTGGTTTTAATCTCCTAATTTTTTCAGTTTTAATTGCTTTAACTGTTAATGTAAGTGGTAAACTAGATGGAAAATAGGAGATTGTGCTTGAATTGTCCCACGCCTACAAATTGGAATATTTTTGGTGTGTACCATTTGATCCAGACGATGGTGATTGGGTGTACATACGAAGGAGGAGGATATGAACTCGAGTGTGGTCCAAACTATACCCCAAAGGAGAAGGACCATTCCATTACATTGCTATGATCGCGAACGTAGGCTACAATCTACTTCTATTGGGTAAGTCTATAATGGTTAACATTTTCAATGTTGCTTGCTACAAGTTTGGATTTGCGGTTGAATCCTTTCGAAGAGAGAGGGGATGATATGATCTGGGTTAGGCATCAAGCGGANATATGTTTTCACTTGGAACATGTAATTTTAACCTCACAACTACACCTCAACTGGATACTATACTTGGTGATTTGCATGTGTCATATATTTGTGGTACACTTGAATATAATGTCAACTATGAAATTTATAAGTGGTTAGTTAGGTTGTTTGAACTCACTAGTCCATCTGATACTTTCATGGGATTAAATAGTCGTCTTTTGTGTACATTCATAGGAAAAATTTTATTAGTTTATGACCATATTTTATATTGCAATGGACTATGCATGTATGTTGAAGTGTTGGGTCACATGTTTCGTGACGATACCATAGTAAGTGGTAGAGATTTAGATGTGCATGTTACATATTTGAAATATATTAATCTAAATCTACATAACTATTTGTGGGAAGTTGGGTGGCATGTGTTAGGGATTAAATTGATAGTTTCTACTACTTTTTACGCATGTTTTTGATATGGCTTGTGGTTTTAATCTCCTAATTTTTTCAGTTTTAATTGCTTTAACTGTTAATGTAAGTGGTAAACTAGATGGAAAATAGGAGATTGTGCTTGAATTGTCCCACGCCTACAAATTGGAATATTTTTGGTGTGTACCATTTGATCCAGACGATGGTGATTGGGTGTACATACGAAGGAGGAGGATATGA
>CAIGRB010167020.1:47969-61752 GCA_903798255.1 Fraxinus quadrangulata
GGAAAGTTACATATGATGGGTACAGGAATCGGTATAGCTTTGTCAAGGAGGGAAGGACTATTACTCTTGTGCCATTAACACTGGCACAAGTTTATGAAGACCAAACTAAATTGAGGAATGAGGAAGAGAGAAGAGTAAGAGAGGAAAATGAGAAAAAATAGTGAGCTAGTGAGTAAGAGAGAAAATGGTGGGGATGGCCGAGAGTGGGGAAAAGAGAGAGAGAGGCCACATGAGAGGAGAGAAAAAGAGTCAGTCGAGAGGAAACAAAAGCCAGAAGTGAGTTTCTTTGCAAGGGAGAGTGAATGTAAAAAGGCTATAGTTGGTACAATACAGATTTTGTTGTTGGTAAATAAGGAATCACCCCTTAACTCTGAGGAAACTCACACACTCCTTCCTGGTTTGGCTATTTCCGTCTTGCAGGGTTTTGAAGGTCTGGTCCATATGAGCATTCCCATTGGGATTCCACCCAATCCGGACAATGGATATCAACTTGTGTTTGAAACTAACCATCCCCACCCTATATTTGTTAATTTTTCATTACAGGAGGTTGAATATGAGTTTCAAGAGAAATGGAGGGAGTTTATATGCCGAGAATTGAATGTCAAATGGGGTATGAAGGAAAATTTGAGTTCATGTATTGTGTCATTGTTACTATTGCCTAGGAAGGATGAGACATGGAGGAGGCACGATGAATTGCCAATGATAAGGTATTCCCATCTTATACATAAGTTAGATGATGGTTTAGCATGTAGGGATAAGTTTTCACTTGGAGCATGTAATTTTAACCTTACAACTACACCTCAGCTAGATGCTATACTTGATGATTTTCATGTGTCATATATTTGTGGTACACTTGAACATAAGGTCAACTATGAAATTTATAAGTGGTTAGTTATGTTGTTTGAACTCACTAGTCCATCTGATACTTTCATGGGATTAAATAGTCGTCTTTTGTGTACATTCATAGGAAAAATTTTATTAGTTTATGACCATATTTTATATTGCAATGGACTATGCATGTATGTTGAAGTGTTGGGTCACATGTTTCGTGACGATACCATAGTAAGTGGTAGAGATTTAGATGTGCATGTTACATATTTGAAATATATTAATCTAAATCTACATAACTATTTGTGGGAAGTTGGGTGGCATGTGTTAGGGATTAAATTGATAGTTTCTACTACTTTTTACGCATGTTTTTGATATGGCTTGTGGTTTTAATCTCCTAATTTTTTCAGTTTTAATTGCTTTAACTGTTAATGTAAGTGGTAAACTAGATGGAAAATAGGAGATTGTGCTTGAATTGTCCCACGCCTACAAATTGGAATATTTTTGGTGTGTACCATTTGATCCAGACGATGGTGATTGGGTGTACATACGAAGGAGGAGGATATGAACTCGAGTGTGGTCCAAACTATACCCCAAAGGAGAAGGACCATTCCATTACATTGCTATGATCGCGAACGTAGGCTACAATCTACTTCTATTGGGTAAGTCTATAATGGTTAACATTTTCAATGTTGCTTGCTACAAGTTTGGATTTGCGGTTGAATCCTTTCGAAGAGAGAGGGGATGATATGATCTGGGTTAGGCATCAAGCGGATGAGAGCTCGGAGTGTGTTGATAAGGAGTTAAGGTCGAGCTCGGGGAAAGAATCGAGTTTCGAATCAAGCCAAAGAAGCCATGTAATCAAGTGAACGAGCCATGGGGTTCATCGAGTTTACCATACATGTGCATGGTACAACTATCTTGCTCTTGGATTGTAAATTTTTTCTTGTTGCAAGGTAAGGAAATTAAAGCTTTGTATGGGCATGGCTTTCCGAATCAACTCGCCCTTCCTTAGTTTGAATCAAATGTACTAAGGTTGGCTCTTCCTTTATGCCCATCTTGAAATTGTGTCTTGCTCATTGTACTTGAACTCTTGGCACACGTAGCTTGGACTAGTCCCTGCATGGCTTCGTCAAACTTTTTTACTCTTGATCTTGTTATTGGTCCATCTGAAATATGTAAAATATCTTTGCTAGCCGGCCCTCCACGATTCTCATCAGATAGACAATCCCAATCCACTTTTTCATGTAGGTCTAACTTACCCCCATCCTCAACCCTAAGCCTAAGGTCCTAACTTTTCAGGTCGGACGGCAAAATAGGGATAGGGAAAAAGAATTTCATGAATACTCAAACTAGATGACTCATCGAAGGGACCTTGGACTCTTCTTGACCATTTTTTCCAAGAATGGACTATAGACTCGTCTTAAAAGAAGGAAAAAAAGGAACCATGGGCAAAATGTAAAGGTAGGTACCGAGGTAAGAGCTCAGGAAATGATGTCACACAACTGGAAGAGACTGGATTTGAAAAAGGACAAGACTTAAATGCGAGAGACTTTGGGAGCAAAATGAGAGAGAAGTATGGGGAAAAAGGAGGTAAAGCCCGATACATATATATAGGAGAGCAATATGGAAGGGCGTGATCTTAACCATTGGAAATAAATGCAAGGGAAAGATCAAGGGCCACCATTAAATGTGCTAAACTTGTCAAAGAGACTTCTATTGAAGTGGAAGTGACATGACCCTTGGCTTACCATTATGTGTTGTTCATGCATCCAACAACATTAATGCATCAAAATAAATAATTGGTTGACTTTTGATACCGAAATGTAATATGCCGAACTAATAATTGAAAGTCCGAACTCTCTAAAGTAGAGTCCAAACCTTGGGAGGAGACAATTGTTGCTTTCCCAACCCATAAAAAACCTTGGACCCACTTGGAATAAGATTAGAAAGAGTTTAATAATAAAACCCGAAAGCAAAGTATAACGTTGGACTAGGAGCTCATCCAACAAGCTTGGCCGCGCATGTAACGCTCCGACCCGCATGAGCCAAAACATTACCAGAACAATTGCGCTTTAGTCATAGACATAAAATTTGTATAACAATTTAGTTTAATAAACTAATTTTTCGCGGAATGCATAAAGATTTACTTTAAAATTTACTTAAGTACTATATATAATTTATTAAACTAAANTTAAAATTACAATTATTTCTACATATAAAAATATATATGAAGAAAATGCAAAATGAATCATAAATTTTTTCATAATACGAATTGTAACTTTGCTTAGTCGAATATACCTGGGTCGTAGGATGACATCGACTGATGGATGCGAGATGCCATAGAGTGCCTTAAATATTTTATTTTCTCATTTTAAATGTCCTACTTTGTACTTAAGTATATTTTAAACAAAATACGCTAAGTCTACAAAATTGACTAAACTCGTGCTTTGATACCATGCTGTATCGTTCCGACCCGCATGAATCGAAACGTTACTAGAACAGTTATAGACTTAAAATTAATATAACAATTATGTTTAATAAAGTATATTTTTCCCGGAATGTATAAAGATTTACTTTAAAATTTACTTAAGTATGTATATATATATAACATAACAATTTAATACTCGAGGAAATAATTAAAAAAAAAGGCTTTAGAATGATTTCCATGCGTGTACCCATTCTAATGTGAACACTTTAAGCAGTGACTAAAAATATGCTGTTTTGCTTTTCCTTCTCAATCGGCAAATGTCAAAATAAATTCGTTTACATAGTTAACAATCTCAAAATTTCACGAAATTTTAACAGAAGGTAGGAAACTTCTTATAGTATAACATATCAAAAAATGGGCATCCATTGATGATATATGAGGTACTAAAATATTTTTCAAAACCCCGCAATGATTCGGTTTGGAAGATAACTAACACTATTTACTTAAAGTGACATATAAAATTCTACAGATATCGAATTGACATAATTTCAAGTTTATGCAGTAGCTAACCCATGAGGCTATCAAACCTCACTAGTTTCTTCGAAAAATTCCAAATACCGATTGAGTTATAAATTATTGAAGTCAAAGGGCAGAAGCTGAAATTTTAATAAAATCAGCAACACTAAAACATTATCGCTATCATTTTTGTGATTAACGATAACTTGTAAGTTAATTTTTATAACACATAACTACTTTTAAACATAACTTATTCATAAAAATAGTCTTAGAATAGTTCCACATATGATGTTCATAGAAATCTATTTATTAAAAAAAACATGAACGTTTCGTAATCGAATTAAAGCATTAAGTCACCGGCTTCTCCATAGCACGTTGCATATTTATCCACCATCATCCATGCTTGGACCTGTATGAAGGGAATTAACTCAAGAATTTGAAACTCAATAGATATCATCGGTGCATTTCATTATCAAATTAGAAAATTCGAACTATAGATTCATACCGTCGCATGTAGATGGATATCCGACAAAATTCAATTTCTATAGAATTATCATAACACTTAGAGGCGGAGAATGATCGTTCAAACTATAGACTAGCCCAAGCACCATACCCGTAGGCACCAATTCATTCATACTTTAACGAAAATTCATAACTTGAAAACGAAATAACCACTAGCACCTATACCTACCTTGATTTTCTTGAAATATAAATGAACAAAATGTGTAAAAATCTTCCTTCTTCACACCCTTGCTATTCCTTTAAACTTTACTTGACATAAAAGATATTTTTTTGGGGAGAAAATAACAATAATTTCGGATTTGAGGGGAGGTGTAGTTAAAAAATAATTTTCCTCTTCTTGTAAACTCCGCTTTTAGTGAAAAACTAAATGGCAGAGTTATATTATCATTAATCTTGTAAAACTGAGTCTTTAACTAGGAATTTTAAGAATTTTAAGCCCATAAAAAATTCTTATAAAAAGTTTTATAAAACATTTACATAATAAAAAATAAAGAAAATGAATTATTCATATGATTGTAACTTATCTCTATGACTGCCCACTAATCAAATAATTATTCCATCCAATTAACCTGGTATAATTATTTTTAATGTGCAAAAATAAGGAGTTTTTTTAAATTCAAAAATAATTTTATAAAAATACTTCATAAAAACATCTGCATGCCGATTTGAACCTGGGTTACCTATATGAAATACCATGCAGATGATCATTGCGGCAACCCAGTTATTCATTTAATCTTTGTAATAACATTTAATTAAACTAGATGTCTTAAATTATTGGGTTTTTAAATAACTTATGGCTTGTACTTTCATAGCCTTAAATGGGTCGAACTTTCATAGCTCATTTCTTAAATGAGCTACATCAACCAACTTAAAAATATAAAATTTAGGACCTTATATCCTTCACATCTTAAAAAAAATTCATCATTGAAATTACGTTAAATTAAACAAGCAGTGTCAAATATTTGGTTTTAATTTCTTCTTCTGTTTCCCAAGTGACTTATTCTATCCCGTGATGTCGCCACTGAACCTTAACTAATGGAATTTCTTTAGTCCTTAATGTCTGTACCTTTCTATCCAAAATACCAATTGGAACTTCTTCATATGATAAGTCTTTCTGAACATCTAATATTTGACAATTCACTACATGACTTGGATCGTGCACATATTTTCTTATTATAGACACATGAAACACATCATGTACAATAGGAAGTTCAGGTGGTAGAACTAATCGATACGCTACGCTACCAATCTTATCAAGAATTTCAAAATGTCATATAAAATGCGGTCTCAGCTTGCCTATCTTAGCAAATCTTAGTACGCTCTTTATAGGTGCCACTTTCAAGAAGACATTTTCACCGACTTGAAACTCCAAGTCTTTTCTTTTGGGATCTGCATAACTCTTGTGTCTATCTTCTGATGCCTTTATCCTAGTACGGAACATATCATTGGCTTCAACTATCTTTTCAATGATCTCGGGTCCCAAAACTCTCTTTTCTCTGACTTCATCCCAATGAACATGTCTTCTACCATAGAGAGCTTCATATGGTGTCATTCCAATGGTTGCTTGAAATTTGTTATTACATGCAAATTCTACCAAAGGAAGATACGATTCCCAATTGCCTCCCAAATCAAGAACACAAGTTCTCATCATATCTTTCAAAGTTTGAATGGTCCTTTCAGATTGACCATCTGATTGAGGATGACACGTCATACTAAAGTTCAATTTTGTTCTCATAGCTCCTTGTAAGCTATTCCAAAACTTAGATGTAAATCTTAGATCTCCATCAGGCACAATAGAGTCGGGGACACCATGCAATCTTACAATTTCTCCAATCCACAACTGAGCCAATTGATCTAGAAATGAACCAACTTTGTAAGAAGATCCATTCTTATCCATATAGCATTATGTCCTCTTCCTAACTTCAAAAATCTTACCACAAAGTCCATTGTGATATTCTCCGACTTCTATTCAGGTACGTCCAATGGATTTAAAATCCTCTTGGTCTTTGATGTTCTGCTTTATCTTGTTGACATACTATGCATTTTGCCACAAATAGGCATATACTTCTTTTCATACCAAAATGTATCTCAAAGATCTCGATGCATTTTCGCACCGTCAGGATGTACGGTGTACGTGGTGAAATGAGCCACTTCCAATATCTCATTCCTAAAAACATCATCCTTTGGCATACAAATTCTTCCTTTAAACATCAATGTACGATCCGAAACTATTCCAATCTTTCCCTGTGCTTCTATGATCCGATCTCTGAGAGTACGTCGAACCACCAAAGTTGCTAAACGAGCGGTAACTTGATCTGGTATAGTAACCACTTCGATTCACAAATTTTCCAAGTCTTTGATCAACTCCATCTTAGTAGTAGGTAATGATGCTAACTGTCCCTCTCCATAAAGTATCGGCAACAACATTAGCCTTGCCCCGATGGTAATGAATAGTGCAATCATAATCATTTACTAGCTCCAACCATCGTCTTTGTCTTATATTCATTTCCTTCTATGTGAAGAAATATTTGAGACTCTTATGATCCATGTAAATGTCGTACTTTCCTCCATATAAATAATGATGCCATATTTTTAATGCATGAACTACTACCGCAAGTTCTAGATCATAAGTCGGGTAATTCTACTCATGTTGCTTCAATTGCCTTGATGCATAAGCAATCACTTTTCCATGCTATATCAATACACATCCCAACCCTTGTTTGGATGCATCACTATATATAAAAAATCCTTCTGAACTTTCGGGTATTTTTAACACGGGCTGTAATCAATCGTTGTTTTAGCTCCTGGAAGCTTTGCTCACGCTTATCTATTCACTGAAATTTTACTCATTTTGTTGCCAATTGCATCATTGGTCCAGCTATTTTAGAGATTCCCACTATAAATCTCCAATAGTACCCAGCTAATCCTAGAAAACTTCGAACTTCACCAGCATTAGTCGGTGTATTCCAATTAGTTATTGGATCCACTTCAATTCTTTGGGAAGTAACTACATGACCGAGGAATCCAACTCGCTCAAGCCCAAATTCACACTTTTTAAATTTGGCATTTAATTTTTTCCTTACACCGTATTTCTAACGTTATTCTAAGATGTTACTCATGTTGATCTTTACTCTTGGAGTATATCAAATTATCATCAATAAAGACTATGACAAATTGATCCATATATTGATGAAATACATGATTCATTAAAGCCATGAATACCGCTGGAGTATTTCTCAACCAAAACGACACAATTGTGAACTCGTAATGTTCGTAAAGAGTTCTGAAGGTCGTCTTGGGTATATCACTCGCCTTAACCTTCAATTGATGATATCTAGATCGTAAGTCGATCTTAGAAAATACCTTAGCCCCTTTTAGTTCATCAAAAAATCCTCGATTCTCGAGAGATGATACTTATTCTTAATGGTCAAGGGGCAGAAGCTGAAATTTTAATAAAAATACCAACACTAAATATTATCGCTAACATTTTTGTGATAAACAATAACTTGTAAGTCAATTTCTATAACACATAAATACTTTTAAACATAACTTATTCATAAAAATATTCTTAGAATAGTTCCACATATGATGTTCATAGAAATCTATTTATTAAAAAAAAAATACAAACGTTTCATAATCGATTTAAAACATTAAGTAGCACGTTGCATCTTCATCCACCATCATCCACACCCAAGCAAAGCAAATCAACCTGTAGGAAGATAATTAATACATAAGTTTGAAACTCAATAGATATCATCGGTGCATTTCGTTATCAAATTAGAAAATTTGAACAATCGATTCATACCGTCATGCGTAGATAGATTTCCAACAAAATCCAATTTCTATAGAATTATCATAACACGTAGAGTCAAAGAATGATCATTAAAACTATAGTAGTGTTCAAGCACCGTAACCGAAGGCGTCAATTCATACTTTAACGAAAATTCATAACTTGAAAACGAAATAACCACTAACATCTCTACCTATCTTGATTTTCTTGGAATATAAATGAACAAAATGTGAAAAAGCATTTCTCCTTCAAACCCATGCTATTGCTTTAAGCTTTACTTAACAAAAAAGTTAATTTTTTTTTTTAGAGAAAATAAGAGTAATTTTGGATTCCAGGGGAGGTGCAGTTAAAAAATGATTTTCCTCTTCTTATAACCTCCCTTTTTAGTGAAAAACTAAATGAGAGAGTTATATTATCAATCTTTTTAAATTAAGTCTTTAACTAGGAATTTTAAGCTTAATAAAAAAACAAAGAAAATGAACTATTCATACGATTGTAACTTATCTCTATGAATGCCCAATAATAAAATAATTATCTCATCCAATTAACTTGGTATAATTGTTCTTAATGTGCAAAAATAAGGAGTTTTTTTTTTTTTTGTTAATTCAAA
The DNA here is from genome assembly GCA_903798255.1 of Fraxinus quadrangulata. Lineage (NCBI taxonomy): Eukaryota > Viridiplantae > Streptophyta > Magnoliopsida > Lamiales > Oleaceae > Fraxinus > Fraxinus quadrangulata. The sequence goes on from CAIGRB010167020.1 coordinate 56,667, forward strand.
AATAATTTTATAAAAATATTTTATAAAAACATTTGCATGGTGATTCGAAGATGGGTTGCCTATATCAAATACCATGCCAATGACCATTGCGGCATCCATTTATTCATTAAATCTTTGTAATAAAATTTACTTAAACTGAATGTCTTAAATTATTGGACTTTTAAATAACTTATGGCTTGTACTTTCATAACCTCAAATGGGTCGAGCTTCCATAGCTCGTTTCTTAAATGAGCTACATCAACCAACTTAAGAATATAAAATTTGGGACCTTACATCCCTCACGCTTTAAAAAAAGGGTCCTCAAAATTATCTTAAATTAAACAAGCAGTGTCGGATACTTGGCTTTAATTTCTGCTTCTGTTTCCCAAGTGACTTGTTTTATCCCATGATGTCGCCATTGAACCTTAACTAATGGAATTTCTTTAGTCCTTAATTTATGTACCTTTCCATCCAAAATAGCAATTGGAACTTTTTAATACGATAAGTTTTTTTGAACATCTAATATTTGATAATTCACCACATGACTTGGATCGTGCACATATATTCTTATCATAGACACATGAAACACATCATGTACGATAGAAAGTTAGGGTGGTAGAGCTAACCGATATGCTACGCTACCAATCTTCTCAAGAATTTCAAAAGGTCATATATAACGCGGTCTCAGCTTGCCTATCTTACCAAACCTTAGTACACCCTTCATGAGGGCCACACCTTTTCACTGACCTGAAACAAGTCTTTTCTCTTAGGATCTGTATAGCTCTTTTGTCTATCTTGCTCTGCCTTTTCCTAGTACAGATCTTCTCAATGGCTTCAACTGTCCTTTCAATGATCTCGAGTTCCAAAACTCTCTTTTCTACGACTTCATCCCAATGAACATGTGATCTGCATCTTCTACCATAGAGAGATTCATACGGTGCCATTCCAATAGTTGCCTGAAAACTATTATTATGTGCAAATTCCACCAAAGGTTGATATGATTCCAAATTGCTTCCCAAATCTAGAACACAAGTTCTTAGCATATCTTCCAAAGTTTGAATGGTCCTTTCAGATTGACCATCGGATTGAGGATGATACATCGTACTAAAGTTTAATTTTGTAAGCTCTTCCCAAACTTAAACGTAAATCTCGAATATGTATCAGACACAATAGAGATGGGGACACCATGCAATCTTATAATTTCTCTAATGTACAACTCAGCCATGTGATCTAAGCTAAATGCCATTTTCACTAGAAGAAAATGAGCTGACTTTGTTAGAAGATCCATTATTAACTATGTAGCATTATGCCTCTTGTTGACTTCGAAAATCCTAACACAAAGTCCATTGCGATATTCTCCGACTTTCATTCAGGTAGTCCAATGGATTTAACAACCCTCCTGGTCTTCGATGTTCTATTTTATCTTATTGACACACTATGCATTTTACCACAAGTAGGCCTATACTTCTTTTCATATTTTTCTACCAAAATGTATCCCAAAGATCTTGATACATTTTCGCACCTCCGGATGTATGATGTACTGGGTAAAATGAGGCACTTCCAACATCTCCCTTCTCAAAACATCATCCTTTGGCACATAAATTCTTCCTTTAAACATCAGTGCATGATCTGAAACTATTCCAAAATCCTTTCTCATATCAGTACCAATGTCTTTCATGATCTTCTGCAAGAATGGATCTTTATGATCTGATTTCTAAGAGTATGTTGAACCACTAAAGTTTCTAAACTGGTGATAACTTGCTTTGGTGTAGTGATAACTTCGATTCGCAAATTTTTCAAGTCTTTGATCAATTCCATATGACTAGTAGGTAATGATGCTAACTGTCCCATTGAATATCTACTTAGAGCATTGGCAACAACAATAGCCTTACCTGGATGGTAATGAATAGTGCAATAACAATCCTTTACTAGCTATAGCCATCGTCTCTGTCTCATATTCATTTCCTTCTATGTGAAGAAATATTTGAGATTCTTATGATAAGTGTAAATGTCGCACTTTCCTCTATATAGATAATGGCGCCATATTTTTAATGCATGAACTACCGCCGTAAGTTCTAGATCATGCGTCGGGTAATTCTACTCATGTTGCTTCAAATGCCTTGACGCATAGGCAATCACTTTTTCATGCTGCATCAATACACATCCCAACCCTTGTTTGGATGCATCACTATATTTAACAAATCTTCTGAACCTTTGGGTATTGTTAACACGGGTGGTGTAATCAATCATTGCTTTAGCTCCTGAAAGGTTTTCTCACACTTATCTGTCTATTAAAATTTTACTCATTTCCTTACCAATTGTGTCATTGGTCACTATTTTGGAGATTCCTTCTATAAATCTCTGATAGTACCCATCTAATCCTAGAAAACTTCGAACTTCACCAGCGTTAGTCGGTATATTCCAATTAGTTACTGCATCGACTTTTACTAGATCCACTTCAATTCCTTGGACATTAACTACATGATCGAGGAATACATCTCTCAAGCCTAAATTCACACTTTTTAAATTTGGCTTATAATTTTTTCCTTGCGCGGTATTTCTAACATTATTCTAAGATGTTCCTTATGTTGATCTTTACTCTTGGAGCATATCAAAATATCATCAATGAAGACTATGATAAATTGATCTAAATATTGATTAAATACACGATTCATTGAATCCATGAATACCGCTGGAGCATTTCTCAACCAAAACGACATAATTGTGAACGTGTAATGTCCGTAAAGAGTTCTGAAGGTCATCTTATGTATATTACTCGCGTTATCCTTCAATTGATGATATCCAGATCGTAAGTCGATCTTGGAAAATACCTTAGCCCATTTTAGTTGATCAAACGAATCCTCGATTCTCGAGAGATAATACTTATTCTTGATGTTCAAATGGTTCAACTCTCGATAGTCGACACATATCCTCATACTTCCATCTTTCTTCTTTAAGAACAACACTGGTACGCCCCCATGGTGATACACTTGATCAAATAAAGCTATTATCTAACAATTCTGGTAACTGAATTTTCAAAGCTCCTTTGGAATCATTCTATATGGAGCTTTAGATACTGGTGCCGTTTCCAGAACCAGATCTATTTTGAACTCTACTTGTCTATTTGGTGGAGTACCAGGTAGTTCCTCTGGAAACATATCTATAAATTCTTGTATCACAGGTACGTCCTCAATCTTTCTTGTCGTCTGTTTTTCACCTATGATGTTAGCTAAAAACCCTTGACATGTTTCTTTTCTCAACATTTTCTTGGCTTGCGAGGCCGATACCAGTTGGAGATGGGGTATGGTCTTCGTTACGAGAAAAGAAAATTGTTATTCTCCTAGTTTCTGAAAAGACAGTTTCCTTTCTCTACAACAGATGGTTGCATAATTACATCCCAACCAATCCATACCCAAAATCACATCAAAATCTTTCGTCTCTATCAGATGCAAATTAGCTTCTATTATTTTTCCCTCAATTTCAAGAGTCACCAACCTAGCTAACTGATCAATATTCAATTTTTTGCCTGAAGGGATGCTAATTTCTAGTGTACTCTCTGACTTATCACAAGTAATAGTAGATTTAGCAATGAAAAATGTTGATACAAAAAAAATGAGTAGCTCTCGAATCAAACAGTACATAAGCAGGTGTATCAGATATCAGTAAAATATGTGCTATTGCATTTGAGTTCTCTTCTCGTCCTTCAAGTTTGTGTAAAAACTCGTGCTTTTCCTTTTTTGTTTAGATCACTGTTATCATCCTTCTGAGTAAAAATGGGACAATTTTTAGCAATATGTCCTGGTTTAGCACGCCGAAAATAGGCATTCTTCCCAAACAAGCATTCACCACGATGAGGTTTACCACTCTTAGGACACAGCGCTACTACAGCTACAATGGCCTTATTTGCACTAGATCCAATATTGGATTTCTTATTCTGCCATTTGCCCTTTCCTTTGTCTTGACCACTCTATTTTCTCTTTCCAAATTGCCCTATATCGTGTTGGTTGTACAATTGAATATGTTGCTCTGCATTTAGCCTTCTGATACTAAATAGCGTGAGCTCGTTCCAACATCTCACGGTAAGATGTAAAATGATGTGACATAAGAATTATGCTTAGATTTGGGTTTAACCTATGCTCGAACCTTCAAGTCTTCTTAATTTCCGTGTTAACCAGGTGTGGAGCATACCTTGAGAGTTGATCGTACTTTCACTCGTAATCAATCAATGACATATTAGCCTGCTTGAGCTGAAGAAATTCGCTCACCTTGAAATCTCTTAGAGAAGGAGGAAAATATTTGTCCATCACTTCCTCCTTAAATAAATTATTGTTATCTGCTGCTCTTAGGTCCTAGTTCGGGACATCGAATCCGACCCGTAACTTGCATCACCAGTAAACATAATAAACTCTGTACACTGGACCTTTTGAGTGCAATCTATGAGTCGAAAAATTCGTTCCAACTTACGAAGCCATTCCTCAATTATTAGTGGACCAGATGCTCCATCGAAAGTAGGGGGCTTATGCCTTCGAAATAACTCAACTACCGAGGCATGAGTGGAAAAAGTAATAGGAGTTGGTGGTGTGGGTGGAGCTTGATTATTATTTAACCTACCAAGATCTTGAACCGCTTGTAGAAAGTCTCTTATCAAGTTGTTTAGATTTGCTCGAGACATTTTCCTCAAAATCTAAGTAAGCTCGGATATCGATTTCCTAACATGATTACTTCTCCTAACATTTTGTCTTCTCCCAGCTATATGTCATCCACAATTTTAATTCTAGCCCACTACATGTGTTTTTTATGCAACACATTTTTTTTTTCAAATTACATTTATTTCTATATATAAAAATATAAATAAAGAACATGAAAAATGTACAGTAAAATGGAATAACAACTATAGAATCATTAATTTTTTACATAATATTTGCTTAGTTGAACATACCTGGGTCATATGATGAGGTCGACTAGTGGATGCGAGAGATGCAAGAGATACCATGGACTGCCTTAAATATTTCATTTTCTCATTTGAAATGTCCTTCTTTGTACTTAAGAGTGTGTGTGTGTGTGTGTGTAATTTTTAACAACATAACAATTTAATACTAAAATAAAC